>CAUYQG010042788.1:0-22274 GCA_963574415.1 Tarsius wallacei
CTCATTTCCTTTTAGTAATGATTAACAGACCCCATGATACATATTAAGATTGACAGCTAAGAGTTGGTGGAAAACAACCATTTGAGATAAAATATAGGCTAAGATATTTTAGGGTTAAACATATCTAACTTCTATGTTAGATATGTTAAGATAGAAGTTAGAATATTAATAATAAAATAGTAAGATAAGAGATATATAATAGTATTAGTGATAGTTAAGAAAATATAGGGATCTAAGGATAGAAATAAGATTAACAGAAGTAAATATATGATAGTAGATTAAATAAGATTTAGAGTTAAGGTTTAGTTTTATAGGGTAAAATATTATAAATTTATAGTAGTAAATAGCTATAAGGAAATCAGGAAGAAAAACAGGATGTTCACAAATGTTTAACTTAAGAAAACACCATCTGTGGTTGAGATGTGTAGTTAACTGCTGTCTAGTTCCTGTCTATTGATTTAAAACATGAATGGCACAGAGTTGGAGGGAAGGAAACCAGATAGTAATTGCTAAAGGTCAACTTTCTTGTGAATGAGAGAAGAACGTACGTAGGCATTTAGTTAGTAACATAGGAAACATTTTTGTGGGTGCAGGGCTGGGTGGAAAAACTATATAAGCATGTGAAAGTTGAATAAAAATTGGCAGAGTCTTGAGCTCTATCCAATAGGTGACTCCTGTCATTCTTCTTTGCCGTTCCCGATTCTTCCGCCCCAGGCCCTGACTCTCTCCTGGAGCTCATCTCCGGCAATGTAGTGTCCTTTTGCATTTTTTTAAATTTTTGGTAGCTTAAAGATTATTTTGTCTGATATTAAGATTGCAACCCATGCCTTCTTTTGTGATCCATTTGCCTGGAAACGTATTTTCCATCCTTCAACTTTGAGTCTGTGTGCATCCCTTGTGTTGAGATGAGTTTCCTAGATGCAACAAATAATTGGGTCATGGTTTCTTATCCAGTTTGCCATTCTGTGTCTTTTCGGTGGTGCATTTAGTCCATTCACATTCAGGCTGATTATTGAAATCTAATTGTTTATGGCTGTCATGAGGTTCTTATAAAGTTTTTTCTTTGTTTGCTTGTTTTCTTTTGGCTTTGGGATTTTTGTTTGCCTGTGTTTTCAAGTTTCTTCTTGCTCTATGTTCTCTGTTGATTTGTGCTCTGCTATTCTCTTGGGAAGTGTGTGGTCATTGTCTTTTTCTTTCCTCTGTGCTTAATGCCTTTTTAAATGTCTCCTGTAGAGTTGGTCTGGAAGCTGCATACTCTTTAGGGATTGGATGTCTGGGAAGGATTTTAATTCTCCATCACTGATGATGCTGAGTTTGGCTGCATAGGAAACTCTTGGTTGAAATTGTTTATCTTTGAGGACTTTCAATAGAGGACTCCAGTCCCTTCTTGCTTGTAGTGTTTCTGCCAATAGGTCTGCTGCTCTTCTGGTTTGTTTTCCCTGGTCGGTAGTCTGACCTTTCTCTCTTGTTGCCTTTAGGATTTTTTGTTTTGTGCCTACTTTGTGTAGGTGAATTACTATGTGTCTAGGGGTTGGTCTTCTCATTTGATGTCTTGCAGGAGTTCTCTGTATCTCTTGTGCTTGGCTGGTCACACCTGTGGTGAGATGGGGAAATTTTCTTGGATTACCTCCTGGAATACTTGCTCCAAGTTGTTCTCCATTTCCCTTTCTTCTTCTGGGATACCAATCAGGTGTAGGTTTGGCCTCTTGATATAATCACAAATCTCTTGTAGGCTTAACTCTTTCTTTCTGAATCTTCTTTCTATGTTTTTTACAGATTGGGTTCATTCCATGTTCTGTTCTCCAAGTTCTGAGATTCTTTCTTTAGCTAGATTAATTCTGCTTTCCATGCTTGTCATCTTGTTATTTATTTCCACTGATCTCTTTTGAGTCCTTCCTCATCCTTTTCTGGCCACACCCTTTGTCCCACAGCTGGATATAGGTAGGGGGGTGGGATGCCTGGAACTCAGCATTTGTCAGCCTCCAAAGTTTGTGCTTTCAGGATATTCCCTCTGGGTCATGATCAATCCTTGAGCAGTTGATCTGCCAGTCACAAAGATTTAGTCTGTTGCTCCATGGTGTGCAGGTTGGAGCACTTTCCTGCCCCACCTTCAAGATGGTGGTAGGGTGTCTCTTATGTTCTCTTCCATGTTACTCAGCCTCTGGACACACTCCACAGCTCCTGTTGCCAGTGCCCTGCCAGGCACTGAAGCGGTGAGGTAAAGCCTGTAGCTGGCAGTCTCTCCTGCTGCAGTGGTAAGGCAGAGCCTGGGAAGGTAGTTTCTCCCTGCAGCTTCTTCACAGGAAAACTTTTGTTCATTTAAAAAAAAAATGGCACTTGACTTCTGCCACCTGGGAAGAGTCAGGGACCAAACAGAGAAGCTGCAGCTCCAGCTGTGCACCAGGGCCCTGGCCACTTGTTCATGAGCCCCCACTTAGTCTCTCCCAGCATTTTCTTCCCAGGAAGGGTTTTGTTGATTTTTTTAAAAAGTGCTTGACTTCTGCATCCTGGGAATCACTAGGGTTCAAGCCCAGAAGCTGCGGCGCTAGCCACTGCACAAGGAGAGCCCTGGCTGCTAACTCCCTAGCCCTCAGTCAGTCACTCACAGGTACGCAAAATTTTCCATACACTCACTCACTCACACCAGGACTCGCATAGTGTGACTGGTTCCTCCGCCATCTTCTCAACCAATTATTATAGTTCTATAATGCCTTTAAATCAGAAAGCATTTGTCAAAGTTTGTTCTTTTTCTTTGGTTAGTTGCCTAGGTATAATGACAGTGAAAAGTTATATATATATATTTTTTAACAAAAAAGTCTCTCAGTTATTCTAGTCTGTCTTGAAAAGATGGAGTCAAAAATCCAATTTAAGATGGTTTTGTGAGGGATGTTCTTTTATAGTCAGTATATGGTGATGCTTTATCACACAGTTCATGGACTTTGCTGAACATATACCATGTTTCAATTATTGTTGGAACTTACATTAAAACAGTTCTTGACAAATGCTAACTACTGTAGCATAGATAAGTGAAAAGTGTTGATCATAACTTTCAGAAGATGTTTTTATCTTTTGAGTACTTGATGCATCTAAAAAGAAGCTTGAGTGCATTTTCATGTAAAACCCCATTAAAAATTCAGCAGAACTGATAATGTTGTGTAATAGTGAATGACTTGTTATAAATGAGAAACATATTTAATCTTATCCTCCAATTCCCTGCAACAATCCTTAGTAGAAGTGGTGGGTCATGACTATAATACCAGTGCTTTGAAAGAATGAGGCAGAAGGATTACTTGAGGCCAGGAATTCAAGACCAGACTGGACAACATAATGGGAACTCGTCTCTACAAAAATTAAAATAAAAATATTAGCTGGACATGGTGGCACATGCCTGTAGATTCAGTTACTTTGGAGGCTGAGGCTGGAAGATTGCTTGAGTACAGGGGATGGAGGTTGCAATGAACTGGGATCGCCTCATTGAACTCCAGCCTGGGCAACAAAGTGAAACTCTGTCTGTATTTTTTTTTAAAGCCAACAAACAACAAAAGTCCTCAGTAGTCTTGACCATTCTTTCAGCCTGACCATTTGCTTGAGATATGATAAAACAGATGTTTCCATTAATATGACTTATTGAGAATGTACTACCATAACTATGAGTCTTTTTTTTTTTTTCCCCAAAACTGAGATTGCCAATATACTATACTTCAATTTAGTTTGTGAAATTTATGGATAGGCAACTCACTTATGGGGTTCAATAGCATTATAATTGAGGGTTTGAACTTTAGATTCAGACAAATGGGGTTTAAATATTTACTCTGCTTTGTATTAGCTATTTGGTCTTGATCATGTTATCAAGTATCTCTAAACTCTGTTTATCATTTGGAATTTGAGGACAATATGGTGCCCACCTGTTAGGATTGTTACATATATTAAGTTAGATAATGTGTGCAAAACACAGACTATATGTACCTGTATACAGGTATTATTATGCACTGGGTCAGTTGTTCCCAAACTTGTCAGCAAAGTAGCATCATGGGAATCTTTAAAAAGAATTGTAGAACCCAGGCCACATCTCTGACCAAATAAACCACAATCTCTTGGGATGGGATAGGGACCAGTATTTCTTGAAGCTCCTCAGGGGAATCCTAAATGAAGACAACTTGGGAATCACTACTCCAAGTGATTTATACAAATTATTTGATTTTATAACACTCTATAGGTTGGAAGTTGCTTTCATTTTATAGATGACAAATTGAGGTTAACATTGAGTGTGTTGAGTGAAGTTATGCAGCAAATGGAGCATAAAGGATTTACGTTCAGGTTTGTTTGACTTCAAAAACTCTCTTTTAACTACTTTACCATATTTTTTCAAGTAAAATTCCTAGAGAATCCTAAATTTAATTTTTTAAGTGCATATTTATAGCAGAAATTGGGCTGCAAATATTTGACTGAGAGTTGGGACTAAAGAAATAAGGAAATTGGAAACATTTTGATGCCATTTGTGAAAAAGTTGGCCATAACTCATGAATATAATCTTAAAAAAATCAATAAAAATTCTTGATCAAGGTTTCACCATTATATATCTTAGAGTTAACTTTGATAGATTATAACTGTAGCTTGATATGTGCTTTATTTTTTCCAGTCTTTGCAGTAGCCAAAGTCTGAGCCACTCGTCAGAGCTTCTACCCAGTGTTTTCCTGAGAATAATTACCAGATGTGCTGCATGTACAATGGCCAAGATAACCTGACAACTAGTCTCTGGAATAATACTCTGTTTTCTATGACATGCATTTCTTTTTTTTTTTTTTTTTTTTATATTATTTTATTTTATTATGTTATTGTGGGGTACAGTTAGGGGTTAGGCATACAAAAATATTTCGTTCATGTACCCTATGGGCATGTAATTTACTCCCTACATACCTAATTTAAAACATAGATGAACCGACATCACAGCTCTAGTGGGAATACTATAACAGGTTTTGGTCTCTAAGTGGCAGATGGCTCTGGACATCACCACTGGCTATTGCTCTTCCAGGTTAGTAAACAAGTTACAAAAACTGAGCAAAAAATATCACTTCTGCATCCATGATGACATAACTATGGGTGTAAACTTAATCTTAGAGAAGGATCCCCAAAAAGTTTATGTCAGTACAAATTGTAAAGACACTGCCATAAGGGTATTTTTAGGATTTCTTTACTCCCACAGAAATTGCAAAGAAATCAATGTCATTCGACAGTAATTCTATTATTGTGAGAGCTTTCTGCTTGACTAGTAGGCAACTATTCTTCAGTTCTGCCTGGCACTTTGTGGATAGAGACTCTCCAGACCTCATCCACTGAAACAACAATGGTTTGTATTCAATGTAGCTTACTGATGCAAATCAAGAAGTTAATAATACCTTGACATTCTGAAAAGTGTTTTCCCACCAGATAACTCCAAAACCACCAGATGTTGTCTTCCAGTAGGCAATAAAATATTCAACATGTTTGGTTTTTTTAAATTTAATTTTTTGTTTTTTCAAAGGTGAAACAGCTTTATTTTCCTCTTGCATTTATAACAATATTGCCTAATCATTGTAAAATATCTGAGCAATATAGAAAGTGGTAATGAAGAAAAAAATTAACTGAAATCTCACTATGTAGTGATAACCTCTAGGTTATGTAGGTTGCCTCCCTCCCTTCCTATTATCTATTTGTTTAAAAACAAGGTAATAGATACATAAGGCGGGGGGGGGGGGGGATCTAGTATTAGACAGTGACACAAAACAAAAGGTAAAGTTCCCTCCTATTTTCCATCCCTAAATCAGTTTTTCAGTGGTTAAAGGTCTATGTTGTACTCATTCAATTATTTGTGCAGATAACTCCAAATAACATGCTTTTACTGTTATTTTTTTCATGTACCAACTTTGGATATTATTTGTTGATCCCCAGGAATAAAAAGTAATGATTTAGTATGCTCATTTTCTTCCAACTTCATTTTTGTCCTACCAGTTTTAAAAATCACATTATTACTTTAATTTCCATTTGTAACTTTCTAACTTTAAATATTATACAGAAATTGCGATCTTTTTCTATCAACTGTCAAGTTTATTTCTCTATTTTCAGTGAGTAAGATGATATTAATACTATTCAAACTTCCACCTTCCCTGCCCATTTTTCAAGTCTCACGTTCCGTATTTTTGCAGTGTTGAGATTTATAATAACTTATTTTTGTTCTGCAGGGTTTCAAAATCAAGAGACCTTCATTAAACTCATATCTCCATTACATCCAACCTGGGTGATATAATTCCACTAGGACTTAGTAGTGAGTTTGTGACTTACCTTTCCATTTTCTTAAAGGTGTCTTTGGATGAGTAGAAGTTTCTCATTTTGATAAAGTCCAAATTATCAGATTTTTATTTTATGGTTAGTGGCTTTTATACCAAGAGATCTTCGCCTAACCCATGACTGCAAAGATATTCTTTATGTTTCCTTATAGAGACTTTATAACTTTGGCTCTTATTTTTAGTTTTACAGTCTATCTCAGGTTAATTTTTGTAATGCATGGGTCAGAATATACAGATACCCAATTGTTTCAGCATCATTTGCTGAAAAGATTATCTTTCCCTCATTGAATTGCTGGTATCTCTGTCAACAAACTGAATATATGGGAGTCCTCCAACATTTTTCAAGATTACCTTGGCTATTCTAGGTCTTTTTCATCTGCATAAAAATTTTCATATTGGGTTATTAATTTCCCTCAAAATAATTCATTCTGACTTAGAAGTACTGTTAGATCTGTTTGATTACTTTGGGTGGAATGAAGGCTTTTAAAGTATTGAGTGTTGCAACAATGTACATGACATATTTCTCCATTTATTTAGATCTTTATCAATTTCTTTCTTTAGTTATGTGGTTTTCAAAGTAGAGCTCTTTTATGCTTTTTCTTAAATTTATTCCTGGGAATTTTAATGTTTTTATATTTTAAAGACTGTATTACAAAGACTATTTATTTTTAAATGTTATGTTTCAGTTGTTCATTGAAACAATTTAGAGACGCTGATTTTGTACCTTACAGCTTTGATGAATTTACTTACTGGGGCTGATACATTTTTGAAGAATCATGCTGTCTGTGAATAAAGGCAGTTTCATTTCTGCTTTTCTAATTTCTTTATTCCTCATTTACCCACTTTTTATGTTATATCCATATTTTTCTGTAGATGTTTTAACATATTTGTCATAGTTTTAAAAAGTCTTTCTTTGCCAATTCTAACCTTTGTTCGTCCATTTCTATTGACTAGAAGTCATATTTTCCAATTTCTTCACATGTCTAGTAACTTTTGTTATGCTGTGGGTAATATATTGCAGACTCTGGATCTTCCTCTAACTAGAGTGTCGTTTTTGTTATACCAGACGGTTACATTACAGACAGATTACCTTCAACTTCTTCGGGAAGTTTAGTTTCTTTTCTTCATCAAGACAAGTCTGTGTTTTAGTTTTGGAGCTACTTGATGTATGTAGTCTTTATTCCTAACTCAATGGAAAGCCCAAGTTGTTTACCAGGTCCTTCAAATGTGGTTAAATATAAACTCCAAAGTTTCTCTCACCTGTGATTTTTTTTTATTTAGCACCACTTTAACTGCACTTTTTTATTTGCCAAGGCCAGAGATTTATAATGACTTACTGTGGCCTCAACTATGACATTTTGGCTATCAAAACAGAGTATTTGGATAAAAATATTTGTAGCTTCTCTTTATTGAGTGTCTGTTTTGTGTTAGGTCCATTATAAATATTATTTATAATTTTCAAAACCACCCTGAAACTGCAATTAGTGTCATCTTCCATAGTATGGAATTAATGAACAACTTATCGAGAGTCACATAACAAGCAAGAAACAGGTTTGGGATTCAGAATCAGGTCTGGATCATGGGTGCTACAACTGATGCTCTTTCCTGCATGCCACATGGCTTTTGTTGGTTTTAGAAAAGGAATCAACCAAGCAAGGCAGAAATACTAAAACTTTTGGAGCAACTGAAATGTGTTAACTAATGCTTCTGCTCTCCATTTCATATCATGATCATAAAGTGTGTTACAACATATAATTGTCACAATGGTCTTGTATTTAGAGTATACTGGATCAGGCACTATGGGTGGAGAGTGAGAGTGAAAGATCAAGCACTATTGGAATGAAGACTTGAAAAGACTGATGATCCAGCAACTAGTAGGAAATAGAAATGAATTGTGGAGGAGAAAATATTGTTATTATATTTATATTCTCTAGATCAGCATAGTGGCTTACACCTTTAATCCCAGAGTTTTGGGAGGCCAAGGCAGTAAGATTGCTTGAGGCCAGAAGTTCAAGACCAGCCTGGGCAACACAGTGGGACTCCATCTCTTCAGGTAAAAAAAAATTTCTTTATGGTCTCTATATTTGGGTTATAGTGAAAAATCAAATGATGAAAATTTTTAAAAAGCCTCTTTCTTGTGTTATGAGTCTCTATTGGTTGAGTTCTTTGCTTAAGCAATTTTTTATGTCTATGTAAATGAAATTATTTTCACAAGTTTGCTTAAAGATTACATCTATTATTAGAGTTCTTTTTAGGTTTTCTTTTTGTAGGGAAGTAATTATTTTTTACAAGATATTATCATATTTTTATCAGTTATTTATTGCTATGTAACACATTATATAAAACTGAATTGTTTAAAACAAAAAATAGTTAACTCGACACTCAGTCCGTCATCATGTGATATTCCTTGTGTCACCTCTGGACTCTTTGGAGAGTCCTCACCAGCAAGAATGTTCTCACTAGAAAATTTTTTAAAAAACATTAACCTGTTCATAATTCTGTGAATCAGGAAGTCATGCAGTAATTGGCCAGATAGTTTTTCTTCCTCATGAGGTGTCATAGTGTTAGCTAGAGTGCTGGGATGGCTGGAGGTCTAAAATGGTTTCATACATATGGTAGCAGTTTTTGCTGGTTTCTGCCTGGGGATTCAGCTGGACCTTAGTTTTTCTCCACAAAAGTTTCTCCATGGGACTGTTTGGACTTCCCCAAAGCACAGTGACTGGATTTATAGAAGGTACAGCATAAGCAGCAAAAATGGAAGACGTACAATTTTTAAGGCTTGGCTTCAGAAGTCACAAAGTATAATTACATCTGCCATTAGACAAAACAGATGAAGGCACCCAAATTCAATGGTAAGTAAAAATAGACTCCATCTTCTAATAGAAGAGTGGCAATGCAAGTCTTAGTCCCCTTTCTGTCGCAATAATAGAATGCCACAGAGTGGGTAACTTATAAAGAAATTTATTTCTTACAGTTTAAAGACTGGGAAGTTCAAGAGCATGTTGCCAACATCTGATGAGGCCCTTCTTGCTGCATTATAACATCCCTAAAAGACAAGTGAGCATGCAAGACAGAAAATGAGAGCAGGACTTACCCTTTTCTCAGGAGCCCACTTCTTCAACAACTCATCCATTCCCTTGATAAAAGCATTTGTCCATTTATGAAAGCAAAGTCCTCATAGCCTAATTACCTCTTAGAAGTCCCTCCTCTCCCCCAAGGCAGTTACTGTGACAA
The DNA here is from genome assembly GCA_963574415.1 of Tarsius wallacei. Taxonomy (NCBI): domain Eukaryota; kingdom Metazoa; phylum Chordata; class Mammalia; order Primates; family Tarsiidae; genus Tarsius; species Tarsius wallacei. Next base: position 9,558 of record CAUYQG010042788.1, read on the forward strand.
ATTTTAACATGAGTTTTGGTGGGAACATTCAAACCATAGCAGCCATATTGCATAAGGGCATGTTAAACGGGTGTTATTGTTGTGGCTCTTTTTGGGAACACAATTGACACATGTGGTCCAATGTTCTTTTTAGTTTAATAAAAAAAATTATTATGAATACCAAACATATGCAATAATAGAGAAAACAGTATAATGTACTCCATGTATGTGTTCTGTTTTTTTTAGATCCTATATTTGTCTATTTGGCATACATTCATTACAGGACTAATAATATTAACTACATTTTCTGTATTTTTGCTGCTCTTGCATTTGGAGGCCTTACAGACCTGAGAGAGACTGCTTCTCTCAAGAGCAGTTAATTCCTGCTTATTTGGGAGCACAATTATCATAGGCAAGCCAACAACCTCCTTGTCTCTCACATACTGAGTCATTCCCCTGCTTTAAATCACCCCAGGGCCAGGTACTGGTGATGTGGATTTTTCAGGTCAGCATGGGTTTTGCTAGTGTCAGCTCAATGGGTAGGCCAGCCAAGCCCCAGAGAGGGTCGTGGAGGGGCTGGTAAGCCTAGAGCCAGAAGTGTCAGCTCTCATGGGCTGACAAGCCAAGTTCTGAGAGTGTTGCTGGTTTGGTGGGCTGGCAAGCCTAGCCCCTGAGGTGTCTCAGCTTTGGAGTTTTACCTTTTTCTGGCAGCCTTCCTAGTTCAGTCAGCTCCGACAATCTCCTGCAGCTCTTTAAGTCACAGCTGTTCATGGTCAAGGTTCTTGTGTCATGCCCGGGAAGAATGAAGGACACGGGCAGTCAGAAAGTGAGAAAGCAGGATTTATTGAGATGACAGAGAATCTCCGGAAAGGGTTGCCTATCTGGGACCAAAAGCCTGGTGCGTATATAGCTCTAAGTCCAAGCTGATTGGTTAGCACAAGCTGTGAGCTTTAGCTGTTCTGATTGGTCAGTAATAAGGTAGGGACCTAATGGTGAGCTGATTGGTTGCTTTTGGATCCCAGCAGTGACTACTTAAGCTATAGCTTGAGAGGCTCTCAGGGAGCTTGTTTATCAATGCTGAGCCTGAGAGGCCTGCAGGGAATTTGCTACATTGTTATCACAGGACCTGCCTGTCTGTCTGTCTGCCTAGCCTTTCTCTAGTTATCTCCTGTCTCACTTGGAAACTAGAGACCATCTCTATAACCCAAAGCCCACCAGAATTATTCAAACTGGCAAATCTTAAGCTATTTACTCTGCCATGCCTTGCCTTTTCCATGGAAATTCCAGGAAAGCCTTGGGCTAGACTCTTCCCTTGTTCCTGTTTTCTGCCTCCTGACCACCCTGATGCTTCCTTCATGGCCCTGTATGGCATAGCATGTCCCCTCCTTTCAAAAAATTAAGTAATAAAATCTTTCAATGGTGTTAACTTTTTTGTGTCAGCACTTAGTCATCTCTGTGAATTAAAATCCCTCAGGTATAAATGAGACAAATGCATCACCCAGGTTCACAATTCAGCAGTTAGCATCTCATGGATAATACTGTTTCATCTAAATAGTCACACTCTTTTCTACCCTTCTCCTAAAATATTTAGAAGCTAATTCTGATTATCATTTAATTTTGTCCGTAAATATTTCAGTGCGTGTATTTGCATATGAGTGTATATATGTGTACATATTTTTTCTTCAAATATAATCATAATATCACTATCTCAGCAAATTATTTTATTTTTATTTCAGATTAAGGGGTTATATGTGTGTTCACTACATGGACATATTGTGGAGTGGTGGGGACTGGGTCTCAGGTGGATTGGGTCTCAGGTGGCCCATTCCCCAGATAGTAAACGTTGTGCCTTGTGGGTAGTTTCTGAACCATAACCTCCTTCCCCCTTATGGGTCCCAGTGTCTGTTATTTCCATCTTTGTGACCACTGTGCTCCCATGTATGAGTGAGAACATGGGGTGTTTGGTTTTCTGTTTCTGAGTCAGTTCATTTAGGATGATGATCTCCAACTGCATCCATGTTGCTTCAAAGGACATGATTTCATTCTTTTTTATGACTGCAGAAAATTATTTTCAAATATCACAAATATTCAGACAACTATTTTCAATTGTCTCATAAATGTAATTTTCAAAAAATTTTTTGTTTAAATTAGGATTCAAATGAAATCTATACATTACAGCTAGTTGATGTCTTTTTATTATCTTTTTTAGTATATATTTATTTTCTATGTCTTCCTTTTATTGCAATTTTCTTCTTTCTCTCTCTTTCTCTCATATAGTTATTGAAGAAACCAGGTGATCTCCTGTAGAGTTTTCACTGTACCTATTCTGATTACATTCTCATTATGCCATGTTCCTTCACCCCTTTACTTCCTACAAATTGCTAATTAGATCTAGAGTTTATCAGACTTGAGTTTGATCTTTTTGCAAGAGTTTGTCTTGCTTTCAGTGATATTAGTAGCCATTGATGATTATTACCTATATCTATTAATTTATTAGAGGTTGAAAAATAGTGATATTATGATTTCATTATTCCTGTATCATTTATTAGCTGGAATACTTCTACAAAGTAAATCTTAACATTGATTATTTGCTTTACCTGGTGTGTTGGTCCATTTGCAAAACAATGATGATCAATGAAGTTTTTTAAGCATTATTTTGTACTCATATATATTTAAATATATTGAATCTGTTTCAATCCATTTCTGTTACTAGCTTTATTGATGCTCAAGGTCCCAAGTCAAATTGGACACCTGAGTCTTTTTAACATGAGCTTGGTCATCTTTGAAAACTTTCTTATTTTCTAATTGATAAGATGGTGTAGGCTTGTCAACACTTCCTGTTTCAGAACCAGAATCAGTCATCTATCCAAGGAGTACTGGTTCCTTTTAATGTGAAACAGTATTCAGACATCAAGTTTTGTGCTTTAAGGGTGCTTATTGATACTAGGTTCATTTGTTTCGCAAATTTTGTAGGAGACACAATTTAAAAATTAGAAAAATTTTTAAACGATGAGTTCATATTGATACTTCGGATTCAAATTCTGGAGTGGAGAGCTTTCCCTTAACTCATATGACTTAGATGTGTATCTTCTCCAATGCCAACATAATTTCTTCTTTGCTTTTGCATACTACAAAATAGTGATATAATCATAATTACACAGTGTCAGACACAAAACAATGTCAGACTTTTTTTTTTTTTTGAGTTGGAGTCTCACTCCATTGCTCAGGCTGGAATACAGTGGCACGCTCACGACCACCCTAGCGTCAACCTGCTGGGCTCAGGCGATCCTTCCACCTCAGCCTTCAAAGAAGCCGGAATTATAGGTGCATGCTACCATGCCCGGCTAATTTTTGGATTTATTGTAGAGATGAGGGCTCGCCAAGTTGCCTGGGCTGGTCTCCAACCCGTGGGCTCAGGCAATCCCCTCACCTCAGCCTCCCAAAGTGCTGGAATTACAGGCTTGAGCCACAGCGCCCAGCCCAGACTTTTTCTTAACAGCTCCTTTGCCCCTAGGTTATACCATTTTAAGGATATAAAGTCAAATTATTGTTTTTTTCTGTCACATAAATCAGTTCTTCCGTGTATGACTGTGCTACTAAAGTTGATATGTTAGATAAATTTGTTCCTTTAATTTTATTTTTTATTTTTAGGAAGTGACTTTCCCTCTCAACTTAATTTTGTCTTGTAATTATGTAACATATATACGTAGTTCCAAAGTAGACTATATATAGTAAGGAATATTCAAAGAAATTTATTTTTCTATTTCTGTCCCTTCCGTATGGTTTTATTTTTCTGTTGCTAGTAACCATTTGTATGGTTTATGTTTCCTTTCTATTCTTTAAAATAAACTTTATTTTTTAGAGAGACTTATTTTTAAGAGATGTTTTAGGTTTACAGCAAAAATGAGCAGAAGGCACAGAGATTAGCCCACTGTCAAAATCCTGCACCAGAATAGTATATTTGTTTTACTCAATAAAACTGTTTCGACCCATTGTCATTCCAAGTCCATAGTTTTCATTAGGGCTCACTCTTAGTACATTCTTTGGGTTTTTGACATTTGCACCCATCATTTTAGTGTCATATAGAGTAGTTTCCCTGCCCTAAAAAGTCTTTCTGCTCTGCCTATTTATACCTTCTCCTCCCGCAACTCCTGGCAACCACGGATGCTTCTATTGTCTCCACAGTTTTTATTTTTCCAGTGTTTCAGAGTTGGAATCATACAGTATGTAGCCTTTTCAGATTGGCTTCTTTCACTTGGTAATATGCACTTAAATTTCCTCCATGTCTTTTCATAGTTTGATAGTTCATTCCCTTTTAGTGCTGAATACTATTGGATTGTCTGGATTTACCACAGTTTACTTATCCAATCACCTGCTGAAAAACATCTTGGCTGCTTTAGTGTTTTGGAAATTATGAATAAAGCTGTTATAAACATCTGTGTGAAGGTTTTTGTGTGGTCATAACTTTTCAGTTCATTTGGATAAATTATAAGGAGTGTGATTGTTGGAGAACATGGTAAGAGTTTGTTTAGTTTTGTAAGAAACTGCCAAAACTATCTTCCAAAGTGACTATTCTTTTTTTTTTTTTTTTTGAGTTGGAGTCTCACTCTCTCACCCAGGCTGGAATGCAGTGACACACTCACGACCACCTCAGCGTCAACCTGCTGGGCTCCGGCGATCCTCCCACCTCATCTTTCCAAGTAGCCGGAACTACCCAAAGTGACTATTCTATTTGTCATTCTCATCAGCAATGAATGAGAATTCCACATCCTTGTTCCACGTCCTTGCCAGTAGTAGTTACTGTTTCTTTTATTTTTTAATCCAAAAAATTATTTCCAACTTTCTTGGGAAAAGGCAGCCTACCATAAACCTTGAGTATATGATATACTTTTTTAAACTTTGAGTATATGATATAATAATTTCTAGAGCTATTATCTGTTCCTTTTCATTGCTGCAAAGTATTCCATTGCGTTGATGTAGGATGGTTTTATTTAGCCCATGCCTTACTGATGAAAATGTGGGCTGTTTCCAGTCTCTGCTTCTATAAATAGCACTTCAGTGAATTCTTTATGAACTTATCTTTTTGAATTTTTCCCTGTGTCTCTTTGCAGTAGATTCCTAGAAATAGGATTGCTGGGAATTCCAAAATTACACAAAATTATGTGTAATTTTGCTATATGTTGGCAATTTTCCCCCTAAAGGCGTTGTGAAATTTTGTATTTCCATAAACAGTGTATAAGAGTGCCTATTTCCTCACAATTTTGTCAATGGAGTATGTTGTCAAATTTTTGAATTTTCTCCAATCTGTTAAGGAAGAAATAACTCAGTGAAGTTTTGAATTCCACTCCTATTGTTATGACTAAGGTTACAATATTTCCTTGCACTTAAGGGCCATATACAATTTTTTCTATGAGGACTGTTCATAATTCTACCTCATTTTTATAGGGTCATTTTTTCTTTTTTAAGGAAACTTTTATATGTATTAGAGATACTAAACCTTTAACCTGTGACATAGGTTGCAAATATTTTTTCCCAGTTAGTATTTGTCTTATTCTTAACTGTTTTTGTTGACACATTTTAAAGTTTTGTCTAATTAAACTTATTGTTTTAATTGTTCTGGAGTCATCATTTTCTTTACTTTCAGAAAAAATATAATTATATTTTCTTCTAGTACTTATATAACCATAATACTGCCTAATTTAGTGGGTTATAACCAGAAATCTTTTTTTTTTTTTTTTTTTTTTGAGTTGGAGTCTCACTGTCACCCAGACTGGAGTGCAGTGGCTGCTCCCGGCCACCGCAACCTCGACCTGCTGGGCTCCGGCGATCCTTCCACCTCAGCCTTCCAAGTAGCTGGAACTACAGGCGCGCGCTACCACGCCCGGCTAATTTTTTTGATTTTTTTTAATTGTAGAGATGAGGTCTCGCCAAGTTGCCCAGGTGGGTCTGGAACCCGCGGGCTCAGGCAATCCACTCACCTCAGCCTCCCAAAGGTGCGGGATTATAGGCTGAACCACCGAGCCCGGCTCAGAAATCTTTAAAATAAAATAAAATAAAATAAAATAGACAATAATGGGGTGTATTGCACATAATAAAGTATTAAAAGAGCTTGGAAATTGTTACTCCTATACTCATAACAGCAACAACAAAAACTGAACAAATTGAAAATCAACAACTCTTCTTAGATTTATCAGAGAACTGAGGTAAAAAAGCAAATTGTCACCCCTAAAACTAGAGGGATAGACAAATAGACAAAAAAGAATCACAGTTTATGACAGCAGAAGCCCAATAGCAGAAGCTGGCAGCTGGAGCCAGCATCAGTATGAACACTTTAAACTTTAACTGATGCTTTGTTGGCTGCCCAGTGTAGACTAGTGTGAGTTAAAAATTCCAAAGATCCAATGTTAAGGGGACTCCCACACATTTGTGAGTTTTACCTCCAGGAGCCCTACCATGTTCTCATAGCAAAGATAGGAGAAAAATTCCCTCTTGCAGGAAAAGGGGAAAAGTAACTGTCTTGCCATACACTCAGAGTCCTTTGTTCCTCTTAAGGAGTCTTCCCCTGGAGGGGAACTTGTTTATCAGAGCCTAACTGACTGGGGTTTTATTAAAGCATAACTTACCTCTGGGAAGGAAAATACCAAACTCACGATCACTAAAAGACTAAAACTTAATCATGGGACTATCAAATGCTTTTCCTCCTCCACCTTCTGCCACATCAATACGGCGTCAGTAGAATAACAGGGGATTACAGCTAATGGAACTACAATCCTCAGACCATATTGTGGGTGTCTCTAGATACAACCAACAGCAGGAAAGACAAAAGCAAAGACACTAAAGGAAATGTTGGCCTCTGACTCCATAGCTTCAGTAAACAGTAAACACAGCCTAACTTCTAATCAGATACACATAAAGTAAGTATTGTTTTTTATAACAATTTAATATGTTTAATATATATCACTATAGACATAGTTATGAATGTGTGTATTGAATTGTGACTTAAAATGTATTTCTTACTATGGATCACAGTGAAAAATGTTGAAAGCAATTGTGCTAGAAAACCTCTTGACAGTACTCTCTTTAGAATCAAATATGACCATTTGTATACCTAACCCTGTATTGTGCCCCACATCTTTAAAATAAACATTAAAGAAAAGAGAATCAAATAACACTAGTACCTACATAGTTGTTCCATTCCATGCAGTAACAGCTCAGTGAAGACATTAACAATGTATGTTCATAAAAATGGTATTATTTTCACTAATACAATGAGGATCTCACAGTCGGGTACATCTCAACCAGAAATTACTAAAACTCTTCAAATCAAGACAAGTTCTTAATGTCCCAGCCGTGCTTGCCTTTTAGCTGACAATGATATCCACTGAACTAGCAAAAGATGCCAAAGAGGCTAGAGGCCTCATGACCCCAACAGATATGCTTACTCTCATCCTCCTTGTGTTAGCCTCAGTCTCCATTTGCAACATTGTCTTGGAGGCATTTCAGAAGTTTTCAAGCATAAACATGTCCTATTACTTATATATTTTTAGCACTATTCCCTCTCGGTAACTTAGTCTCCCAAGATACTAGTGCATTTTTGTACTTGTACTGCTTACCTATGTCTACAACTTTGTTCCTGCTCTTAGATCTCAACGATCTGTTAGCTCAAAGTCCTCTTAAGTCAATCTTCCCTATGAGATTTCAGATTCCTATCTAGCCCTCCTTTGATTTATCTCTGTCTCCAAGGGTCCAAAGAATTTATTTTCTGAACCTTTTTTTTTTTTACATAAAAATCACCAAAACTGTGAGTTTATTATTATTTCACAAGTAGAAATCTTGACATACTTGTTAAATTATAAGCTCCTAGAATAGACAGTCATTTCTTTTACACTCTATCTCCATAGCCAATAGATTGGCATTTGGTCAGTACTCAATAAGTATTTATTCAATAGGCGAATTCAGGAATGCTTCCATACATTAATTTTTCATTAAGAAGGACAGTTATGTCAGGTGTAGTTGCTCATACCTGCAATCCAAGCACTTTGGGAGGCCAAGGCAGAAGAAGGGTTGCTTGAGCCCAGGAGTTTGAAACCAGCCTGGGCAACAAAGCAAGACCTTGTCTCTACAAAAAATTAGCCAGACATGGAGGCGTGTGCCTGTAGTCCCAGCTATTTGGGAGACTGAGATGGAAGGATCGCCCGAGCTAAGGGAGACGAGGCTGAAGTAAGCCGTGATGGAGCCTGCACTCCATCCTGGGGGACAGAGTGAGACTCCAATGTAAAAAAAAAAAAAAAAAGGACAGTAGGACACTTGTGGGCAAATAGCAACCCATGAAATGGAACCAGTGCTTCTTCATAACTATGTCTTCCTAGAATTTAAAATAACATTGATGATGCTAGTTCTCACAATTGCAAAACCATTTAGAAGGGTGAATAATGAGGTTAGTCAGTCCTGTAGTCAGATGATACACCTTTCTAAGTAAGGCTATTGAGGCACTTCTGCAAGTGGAGCTTCTAATTAACTCTTGAACTCATAATTCCTTAGGGTTTTGCCACAACGTTCAGTTCTTCTTTCAGTGATGCATGGATGCATTCAAGATGTATTTCTAAGTATAACTATTTTGTTTTGTTTTTTCCACCTAAAAAGCAATCCTTATTACAGGATAAGGAAAAGTCAAAGAACAAACAATATATAATTGAATTTCATGCCAAGTACAATTTCTTATTACTCAAGTTAGCATATGTATGCAACATTAAATAATCAATGTGTCAAACATGCAACTTCAGCAAATCTTTTTTTTTTTTAATCTGCAGGACTCTTCCTGGAGTATCAATATCTTTGGTATTATCAATCCATATTCCAATATATAATGGTATTTCTTTGAGATTTTTGAGTCCATAGGTACTTCTTGGTTGTTTTTTTAATTTTGTTGTTTTTTGATCTTTATGAAAGGAAAGATGTATGAAACAAACTGTTAAAATCCCCTCCATCTCACTGAGTTTAGGGTTACACTTTTTGACTTTAGGTTGAAACTACTGCCCAAATAGCCAAATAACCCAGCAACTCGACAGTATCTCTATAAATTCCAGGTATAAATAATTCTGATTAAGAATGCATTAAGTTGGGCAACCCCCTCAGGTCCCCTCCTACTATGGGAGCTTTTTCTATCTTCTCAATAAATCCCGCTTTAAAAAAAAAAAAAGAATGCATTAAGGTATGTCCATTCAGAACCTACTTGGTTTTCCTATATAAACCAAGCATTTTGATAGACCATATAATTTTTCTTTCTTTATTTGCAACAACAAATTCATTCAGAACTTATGTCAGCCAGTTTTATCTGTAGAAATAAGTAATTCCAATATTTCTGTGACTTATAACTACAAACATGTATTACTTGCTCAACTTCATAAGGGTGTTGGCTCTGCTGGGTTTGGCTGAGTTTGGCTGAGTTAGACTCTGGCTCCATGACAGATCTCCTCCTACTTCATAGCTTAGGCTGAAAGAGTATGCCACTGTCTTGAACATGCTATTCTCATTCTGGAGGGAAAAATGAAGAGAGTGAGTACTACACTTAGTGAAGTATATAAGCACATTTAAAGCTTTTACTCAGATATTCTATTGACCAAAGAAAGTAATATGACCTATGACCAAGTGGGGCAGGAAGCATGGCAAGGTTATGGAGGGAATTTGTGAAATAGTACAATCTACCACAGCCTTCCCTCTTCTTCACAAATGTTCACCTCCTTCCTGTAAACAAAATGTCATCACTACATCCTAATGATCCAAAGTCACAACGAGTCATAGCATCTAAGTTGAAATCCAGGGTCTTGATTATGCCGCATGCCCAAATGACACTCCTCTGGAGCCAAAGTCCTATGAATCAGGACTAGTTATTTGTACCCCCACACCCAACATAAAGTGGAGCCATCTACAATAAATTTCCACATAGAAACAGATAAAATGGGAGAACCCAGCAATCGCTGGTCCACAGAAATTCTAGAATCCCATTGAGCAATTGTTGTAAGGAGTAACTAACCTGGGATTAGGAATCTTTACTTCCTCAATCCTCAGTTTTGTTTTCTGAAGGTAACTCCCCAGTCCATTGTTCTTCATTGTTCTTCATGGCATCACCTTGGAGGTCCTTCCTTCTCCGATATCCTCTTCAGGAGAAAATACCCTTCTTAGCAGATGAACAGCTATTCGGTCCATAGAAAGTTGAGGGCTTGAGGGTAGTTTTTACTGCTCAATTTGTTATAACTCCTTTAATTCAAACTGGTGACACTTTTGGAACTACAAACCTTTTTAAAACATTGTGAATTTTGATATCTTTGTCTCCTGTTAGAGCTTCCTGCTAATAGCCAGATCCACAACTAGAAAATATTCCTCTAGGCTTGATTACAAATAATCTGCACTCATTTGACTTCCATTGGACCAAATCTATGTTCTCTTTACCATGAGCCATTTTGTACAAGTAAAATGATTTACTGGGGACCACTTTCAAGGAATCAGAGTTTTTAACAAATGGTGTGGTGATTACACTCTTCATTTGTTCTTTGTCCCCAAGATTGAGACTTTATTATTGTTGATGTTATTATTAATTGGGCATACTTTTACATGATAAAATGAAAATATCAACTCTCCATATTATCATGAATGCTAAAATCATTTTTATAAGCCCTTTATAATATGCATTTTGCACAATTGTTCTTTTTTTCTGATCCTTATAATGGGCTTCTAAAAACTAATAGATAATAAAAGTTTACACTTTTACCATTTATCTCCTTTAAAGTCTATTTGGAACTATACTTAAAACTGCCCACATGTTACTTGGTATTCTCACATTCAGAATTTGCTAAATTTCTGATGTGCTTTGAGTTCAGGAAAAATACTTAAAATTGTTCCGTGTAAGGAAAAGTTCATACAATTAGAAAATGACTAGCCATGACCTGTCTTGGTCTTTGTACTGAAGTTTTGTGTTAATTTGAAAATAGCTCTCTGACTGGAGATGAGAAAAAAAGTTGCATCTTTCAATCCTGTCTTTGAATTTCTGGATTCTCCTTTTCCCTTTTGTGCTCAGTTGCAAACAGGCCAATTATTTTCTGAGATCCTCTCTTTTCTTGTAGTGCCAAAAAAACAATTTTGATCTAACAACATACTATCTTGAAAATTATTTGCCAAAGTCACAAGTTTATTAGGTATAGGTGCTGCCTTTCAATTTATCTCAGGTGATAGTTTTACCAAAATTTTCACCATTGCATAGTGCAGGTGTGGGTTGTTATTTTTCCAGCCCCATGCAACATTAGGGCTCCTATAACAGGCAAGTTGAAAATACCACACATTTTTGTTTTGTTGTTGTTTTTTATTGTCATTGTTGTTAGAATTATTACCTCACTTTCAGGTACTAATTTCTCTATTAGTCAGCTTCAGTTGTGGTGACAAACAATCCCCAAAGCTTAGTTACTTACAACAACAGACAGCCATTTGTTGCTCATGTCACTAGGCTCTGCTGGGCTTTTGCAGGTTCAGTTTGCTTCATGTGTCTTCACTGTTTGAACCAACTCTCAGGAGTAGAGAGTTGGTTTAGAACATGCTTTTTGGGGGCTTCTGGTTAAGATGGCAATGACATAAGTGGAACTGTGAGATTCTCTGAATGTGAGCTCCCCAAAAAGACTCTTGCCCTCCTTTCCCTACCCCCTTGCCCACAGCTGGACACATTGGTCCGAGGCTCAGGGACCCCCGGTCCCACACAGGGCCGGCTATTGCGTCCTGGGCTGCTCCCTTGTGGTGGGAAGGCTCAGGTCTCAGCTCCCTCCCTGGCTGCATCGAGCCCAGATCGAGCCTCCGGTCACCCTGGGAGGCTCTGGGCACACGGCCCTCGGAGAGACTGATTCCATTTCTGACTGAAGTACGCTGGGAGCAGCGCGGGGCCACTTTCGCCACTCACTACCTGCCCTTTGGAGCTTTAGGGCTCTGAAATCTGGAGCTCTGGAGCCCCGAGTGGAGCGCCCAGTTGTGCAACTGATCCCCGGGAGGCCATCATAGTCGATTGCCCAGGGACCCAAAGAGTGGAAAAAAAGATCCTATCACTTCGGAAATTCTCCAGGCAGAGACTTGCGTTGCCCCGCCCACCTACAAGCAGTCTCCACCTGGGTTCCCAAGGTAACGTCACTAAACAGAAGACAAAGCCACTCCCCTGGGAACTAAGCAGCAGATGTCTCAGGGTGCAGCTCAAAGTAATCCCGCACCTTGGGAGGCTGAGAGACCAAACCTATATTCTGCTGCACAGAAAGATTGTAAGACGGTAGGAAATAGGTTCCAGTGGGCTCATACACCAATAGGGGAATGCTGGAATCGGCATACAGATTCTGAATCACAGCTTCCCCCTCAACTAAACCTCAACACTGCAAAAAGTACAGCCCAAAGGCCACACTCCAACCTCAAAAGTGAACAAAGCCAGAGGCCCCTCATAAGGAAGAACAGGAGATTGCACAAGCGAAGCAAAAGCAACCCCACCTTCACTGAAAAACAGAATTAAAGAAGGGGAAGGAAAGGAGGAGAGAGAGAGAAATCTACACAAATGAAGAAAAACTAAAAGATGAATATGGGTCTCTCCCAGACCCCTGGGAAGGCAGACACTGAGAAAACTGACTTCAGAATGCAAACAATGAAGAGCCCCCAAAATGACTGGTCTCAAACTACAAATCTAGATATCAAGACAATAATGGAGAGATTAAAAAGAAT
>CAUYQG010042789.1:0-33286 GCA_963574415.1 Tarsius wallacei
GGTGCGCGTTACCACGCCCAGCTAGATTTTTTTGATTTATTGTAGAGATGAGGTCTCGCTTGCCCAGGCGGGTCTTGAACCTGCGGGCTCAGGCAATCCACTCACCTCAGCCTCCCAAGGCGCGGGATTACAGGCTGAGCCGCCGAGCCCGGCTACCACGATGCTTTGTTATGGCAGCTCAAGCAAACGAATATAGGACCCGGGAGGAGAACGACTGAAAGCTACAGTTTGAATTTCCTATATAAAACCCATGAAACAAATAAAAAAAACCCACAATTTTCTCTTCGATAATTGACAAGAATATAATTTAACTAGAATGCATTTTTATGTGGAGTACCCTTGGCCGCATGACTTGTTTTCCATGTGGGAAGAGAGGACAGTCTCTTTAGTGATATGATTAAAATTCCTTTAGCTCTTCTCCCAACAAATACACCCATTGTTACTCCATTGCTCCTGCGTCCCCCAGATGTACCTGTTATAATATAATTACAATAATTATAATAATAATTCCACCTGACCTTGAAATTGCTCATTAGCATCATGGACAGTCCTTTAATTTTCTTCAGAAAACTCTTGTTTAAAAGAGCCCGAGTAAAAGGTAGGGGACAATGTATTAGTCATAAAAGGATAGGCTAACTTTGAGGTGAGTTGACTATTCCTTGCCAGAATTAAGAAGTTGGAAAATGAGATTTTGCTGGGAGTAGGTGACAATGGTCCTGGGAAATTGGAGGCTGAGAACAATGGCATCTAATTTGTTTTTTTCATTCATCAAATGCTTTGGAGCCTTGCTAGGATACCACTAAGAACGTGATAGAAGCGGCCACTGCATTCAAGGAGTTTATGTGCTTATGGTAAATACAGATGTAAAAAAATACAAGGCATAACTAGTTTATTTTTATTTTTTTAAATTAAATTAAAAACATTTTTGAGTTGGAGTCTCACTTTTGTTGCCCAGGCTGGAGTGCAGTGGCACGCTTATGGTCACCACAGCCTCAACTTGCTGGGCATAGGCGATCCTTCTGCCTCAGCCTTCCAAGCGGCTGGAACTACAGATGTACGCCACCACGCCTGGCTAGTTTTTGTGATTTATTGTAGAGACAAGGTCTCACCAGGTTGCCCAGGCTGGTTTCGAACCCCCGGGCTCAGGCAATCCTCTCACCTCAGCCTCCCAAAGTGCTGGGATTATAGGCTAAGCTACTGCACCCAGCCATAATTTTTTATTTTAAAGATGTGGGGTGCAATTCAGGGTTAGGTATATGAATGTTCATTATGCAGGTACCTTTGTTGATGAGATGCACCCCCCTCCTTGGGCAGTTTCCCATTACTGCCAATCCTACCCACCCCCAACCCCGGCAGTTTCCCACTATTGCCAATCCCTTTCTTATAGTATTATGATAATTGTTCAAGGTCCGCTTATGAATGAGAACATGTGGTACTCAGTTACTTGTTTCTGTTATAGTCACTCAGTATTATAGACTCTAGATCCATCCAAGTTGCTGCGAAGTTCATAATTTTTGTCCTTCTTTATGGCTGTGTAATATTCCATTGTGTATATGTGCCACATTTGAAAAAAATCCAGCCTTCTTTCAATGGGCAGCACAGTTGGTTCCATATTTTTGCTGTTGTGAATAATGCTGCAATAAACATGTGTGCAGGTATCTTTATCACAGAGTGATTTGAGTTCCTCCGGGTATATTCCCAGAAGGGGCATTACAGGGTCATATGGAAGGTCGATTTTTAGATCTTTAGGAATCGCCAAACTGTTTTCCACAGAGGTTGTACTAGTTTGCGCTCCTACCAACAATGTAGGGGTGTTCCTTTTTTACCACATCCTCTCCAGTATCTGCATAACTAGTTAATTGGAGTAGTGGCAAGTGCTATGTCAGGAAAGAGACTGGAGAGAGTAAAAAGTAATTTTACTTAATTCACTATATTGCTGAAGGTTGGCACCATCTTTTAGCCTGTGCTATCCAATGTGGAAAATACTAGCCTTAGGTGCCTATTCAAATGCAAACTAGTTACAACTAAGTAAAGTTAGATATCACTTCCTCAGTGGCACTAGTCATATTTCAAGTGCTCTCTAGCCATATGTGGCTACTGACTATCATATTTTGTACTGCAGAAATATAGAATACTTTCATCACTGCTGAAAACTACTAGAGAACACTGTCTGAGCTATAGAGTTAGGCCAGAATTGTAAGCCCTTAACAATTAATTCCTTAGAGAACAGAAAAAGTACTCCAAAATAGTTCACTTTTTGGCTACAGGCCACAGTATAAATCTCATCTTAGCCTGACCTTCAAAAATGAGGAATGAACTTGACTTTAAACTAGAGACAGGCTTCCTTTTCTCTTAGTATTATGAGCATTGAGGTTTTGCATTTTGTGAGTGTTCATATCTGGATGTATGATCAATTTGCCCATAATCGCTAGGGAATTTTTTTCCCTTTTATTTAAAATACCTGACTACATGAAGTAAACATCATGTGGTTTACAGGCAGGAGTGTTGGAATCTGTTTCTTTAAAATAGTAGAGCAGTGTTTTTTTGTTTTTGTTTTTTTGTCAAGTACAAGATAAAAAAGTAGAAAATAATTTGTGAGTGGAGAATAAGGCAATCCGCTGTGTTGGCTTAATATGCTTGAAGCTGACATGAGTGGAAGACTTTATTAAAATATGCAGCCAGAAGCTGAGGGTTATGTGTCATGGTGGGGATATGCTTTTGCTGCCACACCTGCAGGTCACCCTTTGAAAGGGAGCTGAGACGGCTGCCAGGATCCACTGATTTCCCTCCAGTACTAAAACATCCTCTGGCAGGTGTCAGCCTGGCAGTCTGGATAAATAAATACGGAAAGTTAAAGAGTAAGGAAGCGTGGCCCTTGGGATCCTGACTTTTGATGGAGAAGAATGTGTCAGTGTTTGTTCTGAATAGATGTATGCAAATTCTTACTTTAGAAGGACAACAAACATGACCACACATTTTTTACATTGGCAGCATGACAAACATATGGAGTATACAAGTATTAATAAACATATTTTTTTTCACAGGAATATAGCTTCTCAAGTCTCTAGGGTAATGAACTTTTTTTTTTTTTTGAGTTGGGGTCTCACTCTGTTGCCCAGACTGGAGTGCAGTGGCCTCTCCTGGTCACCGCAGCCTCGACCTGCTGGGCTCCGGCGATCCTTCCGCCTCAGCCTTCCGAGTAGCTGGAACTACAGGCGCGCGCTACCACGCCCGGCTAATTTTTTGATTTATTGCAGAGATGAGGTCTCGCCAAGTTGCCCAGGCGGGTCTTGAACCCACGGGCTCAGGCAATTCACTCACCTCGGCCTTCCAAAGCGTGGGATTACAGGCTGAGCCACCGAGCCCGGCAGTAATGAACTTTTAAAGTCCTGTCTAGGTGTATCAGAGTTATCAGTTGGAGGACAGGCCCCTTGTAGTACAGGCTTCCCCCTCTAGGTAAGTGTTCTAGGAACCCATCAGCATCCCTGTGCCAGCTAGTGTTGTGAGAGGCTGCATTTGGCTTGAGTGGATCTTTTTTTTTTGGAGAGTCTTTCAATGTGTTTGCTCATTTCGTGATGGGTGATTTATGAGCATACCTGCCCAAACCGTGCTGTGAGTGTTCAGCAGTTTTTGATCAAAAGTATCATGCTATTCACCCGATCTTACCCTCAGTGACTTTTTTTTTGTTTTCTTGGATGAAAAAAGTCCTCAAAGGGAAACATTTTGCCGATGTGGAAGAACTGAAACAAAAAAATGGCAGAAGCACTAAAAGTCATCAAAATTAATGAGTTCAAAAACTGTTTTGGGCAGTGGAAAAAGTGTCTCTAAAGGTATATTGTATCAAATGGAGAGTACTTTGAAGGTGACTGAAGTTTAAACACGTAAGAATAAACACACAATTTTTTATAAATAAATTGCTTTTGGGGGGGTTCTTCCTCATATAATTCCCTTAATTTGTTTCTAGTGAGGTTGTTCTCTCTTGTTAAATAGGTCATTTTCCTTGAAAACATATTTCATTTTTCTCCTGTTAGTTTCCACTTATCCTATGCTCCTGCCACAGCCATCCCACTGCAATTCTCTAAACATCCCTTGTTTCTATGTCTTTGAATACACACATGTCTTTGGTACACCCCCAACTCCTCCATAATCTGTAAGACTCAGCCCTGACATCTCTTTGAACGAGGATTACATTTATGATTATAAATCTGTGTCTGTCATAAAGAAAGACCTTATCACCTTCTGAGGTTATTTTGCTCAGTGACTAATCTTTTAGATTTTTTTTTCCTTCCAGTTTTTCCAGAAAATGAGGAAAGATGGGAAGAGTAAGAAGCAAGAGGCCACAGGGTCTGCTGTCCCGGGCCATAAGCCCCCCACCACAGGGGCTGTGTGGAGGGAGTTGTTCACTGCTTAGTGCTGAGCCCATTCCCACGGGGGTTCCAAATCTGAGGTGCTCACATTCATTTTATATTATTATCAAGTTAAAAGTGACAGAACTGCTTCCTGAGCAGATTGACCAGTGAGGAAAGCTGGTTTTAGTTAGTATGGTGAGTAAGCGCATGCGCGCGTGTGTGTGGTGTGTTCTTAATCCCTTTGTATATGGATAGTTGTGAAACTGCCTTAGCCCTTCTCTCTCCTTTGTCCTTTCTGAAGTTAGTAGGGGTTTGGGGCACAGCTGGATGGGAGAGGGGCAAAGGGAGGTATCTGTGGGGTGGACCTTTTCCCCATTACCCTTCAACTCACCTATCTTTCTTACTGTGAATATTCATAAATGCATAATGATAACATTTTGCACACATTAAATCATGCTAATGGTCCTATCAAGTAGAGGAAAGAACTTTGTGCCTCATAACACTGACAAATTACTTAAGCCAGAGAGCTCTACATTATATTAGATTAAGTTGCATATGCTAAAATTTTCCAAACAGCAAATATAAAGATACTGCCTTATACATATAAAAGGCATGGCTATGTTAATCTATTTATTTTGTATTATACAAAGCAAATTTTCTTGGACATATTTTTAAGTTATCATTTTTTCCTCATTTCACTACATTGTGAAAGCAAATAGCTAGATATGATTTCTACCTTTGAAGAAGCATGTTGACTTCAGGTTTTGCTAAGAAAGATATCATCCCTCTGAAAATATGTCTACAGAGGGTTCACTTCTAATTTAAATGCTTACTTACACAAGTTGGTGATACGCCAGCGTTTTTAAATGACTTTGTAAGTTTTCAGAATTTATTCGAGGCCATTTGTATATACCTAGAGTGATCGAGGTGCAAGTCTATTCGGAAGCAGAGGAATAGACTAAGTGGCTTTAGAAGGTCATTTCTCATTGGAGCACAAGCTGTGTGTGGACAGACAGGCACACCCTACCTAAGCCCAAAGCGGGGGCGCCACCTGCTGGACACCTTGAGATATCTTCATTTTCTGGAGGTAGTCATAAATGCATAGGGCTTATGACATCCCTGTTTTTTTTACGTTGAAGTTTCAGAAGATTTACTTACAGCTTTAAGTTAATATGCTTTGCATTTTCATTTGCTGAATACATTTCCCACTCCACACGAATAAAGGGGCTATAAAATAAGGAGAAAAAAATTAGGATGCTTTGAAAATCAAGTTTGAACAACAATCAATATAGTAGAGGCTTTTAGTTTTCTGTTTCATCTTTTGTCTTTTGTCTTTCACAGTTCATTGTTCAGCCTAACTGCATTGATACCTACATAAAGGGGCTTTTATAGAGGCCTTTCAGCCCCCCTCCAGCTCATCTCCTTCCTGTCTCCTCGCCTACATAGCCAAACTCCTTAATGGGGTTGTTTATACTTGCTGAACCCGCTTCCTTACTTCCCACTCACTCCTTAGCCAACTTTAATCTGTCTTCTTCTCTGACATGCCATTAAATCACTCTCACCGAGGTCACCAGGAACCTCCTTGTCATAAAATCTCGTGAACACTTTTCAGCTTTTTATCTTCCTTGACAACTTGGGAACATTCTACATGGCTCGTCATTCCCTCCTTCTGCAACCTCCTCCTTGCAACCCTGCTTCCCTTGATTTCTGGGAATCTTGATTACTGTCCTCTCTTCATCCTTCATTTCTGGCTCTTTCTTCCCAGGATCCTTTGCAGGTTCCCCTTATTCTGCTCTCCTTTTAAACGCTGATCTTTCTCAGGTTTTTAGTCTAGCCTCTCTTCTTATTTCACCTCTCTCCCGGGGGATCCTGTCCATGCAAATGGTTTTGATTACCTTCTCTGTGCTGTCAAACCTTTGGCCCATGTGTCTCTCCTTATCTCCAGAGGGCTCCCACTCACCTTCCCACATACTTTGTTCACCCAGTTACCCATCAGGCATGGTACCTGAGAGGTCACTCAGCCACAGGAAGGTCAGTATGTCTCAAACTGTCTCTATCCATATCTCCTGCTTACCCTCAGTGACTCCTCTGGACTCCCTACTTGAACGAATGAATGACAACCCAGTTATTTAAGCCAGAATCATGGGAGTTATCCTTGATCCATTTCCTAACCCTCCACCTCTAACCAGTGACCAATTACTGTTGAGTCAACCACCTAAAAACTTCCCTGAGAAATGTCCGTTCCCATAGCCAACACCTTGGTTATCTTTATTTATCTCCCAAGTCAGTGAAAAATCTTGTCTTTCTCTTTGACTCTGGGCCCCACTGCAGCATGGGGGCTGGAGTGATCTTTCTAAATGTAAAATTGGTCATGACCATTCAGCCTTCTTAAAGCTTGTCCAAGGCTTCCCACCACTCCTCCTGCACACCACTTAACATCCCCTCTGAATCTCTTTGTGACCTACCTTTCCTGGTCCCTTGGAAACTGTGTCTTATGCCCCTGCTCCTTAGGAGCCCTGAGCCTGTGGTTTTCACACTACCTTGGGGCCCTGTTATCTGTATTTCAGTGTTTGCTCAGGTACTGAGCCTTCAGAACGCCTCCACGGACACGGCCACCTCCCCTTCTCCCGCCCCCCACCCTCAACAGACTCAGGTACCCCTGCATGTGCTCCCACGGGACCCTGTTCTTCCCTTCATAGCACTTTAATTGCTTTTTAAATCTCTTTCCCACTAGACAGACTCTCTTATTTAAAATAATTAAATGAGGAATTTTAACAAAACAATTTTAAACTGAGCCCTAATTAATAAATGACAGACTTTGAGTATATAAGATGAACTCAAAGAGCAGCTCATTGAATTCCCCTGTTTAGTAGAAAAGGAAACTGCAGCCCATAGGAGTTAGGGACATTTCCAAGGTCACACAGTCAATTCATAATTTATTAATTATTCTTCCCACTGCAGACATCAGCCACAACCCCATTCTTTTTATCCTTTTGACTGATGCTGGTCTTCCCCCCTCCACCCCCCACAAGAGGCTTAGAAAGCCTTGGCTGGGTCAAAAGCATGGATTAAATTCTATTTTGCCTTGGTTATCAACCAATCAAATAATGTGATAAAAATTATAACAGGCCTGTCATTTCTTATTTGAAATAAAACATTTTTTTTTTCCTTGCATAAGTTACAGGGAACAGGGACTCATTCAGGCTTCTTGAGGTGACAATGTATGTGACACATCTCCTTGGAAGAAGAGGAGCCACAACTGGGTGGCCTTGTGGAATCTCAGGCTAGAAGATCCTTCATGGCTCAGGCAGGCTTTAGGGGACTTACTCCCTTGGGAGCCAGAATTTGTGGATTTGCATTTCAGCGTGGCTCTCTCTTTCTTTCCTCTCTTTATTTCTAGCACCTCTTTCGGCTGGCAACTGACAAAGTCTCTTTAGAGTTTTTCGGTTCCAGTCTCTGAAAGAGTTAATCTGATTGGTTCATCTAATTATTGTCATTACTGCCTGGCATCAGGACATCTCATAGGTCACTGGCCAGCTACTGACTGGTTGCTCTTGGGCAGTGTGTGAATACGTGGTCTCAACAATTGTGACCAGGAGGTAGGTCTTCATGGTATAGGGCAGGACTATCCCAACTCAAGGTCAGCCTGGGGCTATTTTCTTTAGCAGGGGTGTGTGCACATGAATAGCATGACATTAAGCCTGCCAAATGGACTTCTGGATTTTCTACATGGTGAGAATGTAAAGTTTCTTTAAAAATGGTTCTTTTGGACCATATATACAAGGTCTAAGAAATTGAATATGAATGTTTTCTCACACTGGTTGCTGATGGTTTGATTTTTTTACAGTAATCTATTCTGGGACGAAATCAGAGACCTGGATAGGAGGAAGGTATAGGGAGGCCTCAGTGTGACATTCACAAAATTGAATGGGTTTGGTGAATGCATGGTGAATTTTTCCAGGCATATATACTTATAAGGTTGATTTAAAAATAAGAATGCAAGAGTGATGGTGTTTGACATTTAGAAGAAATGTTTTGACAAGTGTATGTGATGGTTTAATGGTGCATATTCCATAAAGTTGACAGGAATGAAGCTGTGGAAATGTTTGTCTTCTGAGTGAATGGTGTTTACTGCTGTGAGCTTGCTGTTGAATTTCCCAATGTACTCTCCGTCACTCAAGCTTTTACTCCAATTTCCCATAACCAGGTTATTATTTTCAAAGATGCTAGTAATGTGTGATTGAATTCTGGATTTAAAAAAAAAAACAATAAAAGATGTTTTGGGACATCTGGGCAAATTTAATATGCACCGTATATCAGAAGAGTTACTGGGTGAATGTTAATTTCTTTGGGGTAATAATAATGTCGTGGCTATGTAGAAGGTCCCTATTTTCATGACACACTGTGAGCGATTAGAAAATATGGATGCTACCACTCATTCAACTTTTGTATAGAGTTGAAAAAATTTTACATAAACATAAAAAGTTGGAGGAAAACATATTGGTAGTAGTTTGATGTTGTGGGTAGCTTGAGTTTGAGACCTGAAACTTAAGCCAGTCTCAGATTAGGGGAAATAGGTCTTGCTATTTCCTTGGAGTAACACTAGTCTTATGTTTAACTGAATGCTTTGCTGAATTTGGGGCACCAAGAGTGAATATTTCATTAATGACTAAATCTCCAAGCCAGTTGTTGTTGAGGAAGCTGAGTTGGCTGTATCCTTGATTCATGCTATTAAGTTTCATTCACAAAACAATGACTCACTAGGTGCAGGTGGAGGGCAGTTGCCCTTTGACAATGTATGGCTAATATCTACTTGGCCACTCCCACTGACATGGAACTTGGCACTCATGCCTGTATAACTGGGTACCTACAAGGCCACCGGATGGGCCAGCCTTTCACATTGCCATGGTCAACTCTCAAACAAGACAATTTCAGTCTCTTTAAAAGCACTGTGATTTTTCAGAGTATAAAGAATAAATGTCCTTAGTAAAAGGACATATCTAGACCAGATGCAATGCAACTGTCACTGGGTTTTAGGAATGCCACGCACATAGAAGGCAGCGTGACTCGTGCCTCTTGAGTTGTGCAGCGTGGGACCTGATGTCCCGAAAAGCCACTTACTTGCTGAAATTCACAGCACTGTGGGGGTGGGAGAGCAGCTGAAGCCATTTTGTGATCAGTTCACTATGATTATGGACTATGGTCATTGCATCTACACCTATTCTGGCAATGCAGAATTATTTTTTAGATAGATCAAGCAACCAATAATTTGAGTAATAATTAATCAGTATCTTCTTAAAGTGAAATCTTGCCAAGCAAGTACCAGAATGCATTTAAAAATTCTTCTTCTAATATTAGTATTTCTACAGTCTTTGTCTACCATGGGGTATGGAGCATACTGCATCTTTCAAGCTGTTGTGCATGGTCTTTGTGAAATGGAAATGGCATTAGTTGGCTAGGTAGAAGTGTCTGTAGAAGCTCCTTCTGTATTTGGTGTATGGTGCTCATGGCGGTATTATGAATGCAGATTTCAGGGTCATTTATTATGTATGGAAAGTTAATTTGAGATGTTGGACCTTTTAAATAGTGTTTTCTTATTATCTGGTGGCCGTTTGTTAGGAAAGTTTCACTTGAAGTACAATTAATTGCCTGTGTCACCTTGCTAAAGAGATATTAATCTTCTGTTCTTTCCTATGTGTTCTGTTGACGTAGAGGCAGATGATCACAGCAATGGGAAGGAAAGAACAGAGAGCAGGGGACTCTACTCCCAGTGACTTCCATTGTTTAACGAAATGGCTCTTTTGTCAAAATGACTGTAGGAGGACTCTCAGGGTATCAATATCAACACACAAACCTAAATGCATAAGGCTTCCTGCAGTTGAATCATATTTTTCGAGTTTAGCTTGGGGTTTTCCATTATGCAGTTCAGTGGTGTTGAAGCAATTTCGTTGACATCTTCTGTGAGTGGATTAGGCTTGCAGTCATTTGTCCAAAGCAGACAGATGGCTTCTTAAACAGAGTTCCCTTGCAGGGACCTTTCTTACGGCATCTCCAGAAATGAAACAGGTCTGTCACCAAAGATAATGTTTGTCATCCATTTCTTATGGTGACAGATGATTTCAGTTCATTTTTGCTTTCTCATCTGGCTTAAAAGAAGTAGCTATTTTAATTTTTTTGTTGTTCCAACAGTGAGCAGTGCTTCAGTATTTTACACTGAACGATGTTTTCAGCCTTTAAATTTCAAGCAAGAAAAATGTTTTTGGAGAAGGGAGGACAGCACCTTCTGGGATTCCCCAAGGATCATTCTACATCAGTGCAATTGTTATTCTTTTTATTTTAGACATAATGGGGTCTTTCATAGGATTAAGGAATCATCCAATCCTGGCTTTTATTCTCAGTAACACTTTATTCTCCCCATATTACCAACTTGGCTTTTTAAATTTCAAGATGCTTTTGTTTCCTCACATTATATAAGGTAAAGTACAGTGGCCTTATCTGTAACATGGTTATTTCTGTTTACATAATAATAATGGTTAATAATTAATAATAATATTCCTATTAATAATAGTTATATTATTACTGTTTTGAATCAGGGTCATACTCTGTCACCCAGGCTGGAGTGCAGTAGCACAGTCCTGGGCTCAGGTGATCCTTTTGCCTCAGCCTCCCTATTAGCTGGGAATACAGGCACATGCCACCACACCCAGCTAATTAAGAAAAATTAAAAAAAAATTTTTTTGTAGAGATGAGATCTCACTATATTGCCTAGGCTAGTATTTAACTCCTGGCCTCAAATGATTGATCCTCCCATCTCGGCCTCCAAAGTGCTAGGATTATAGTAGTGAGCCACTATGCCCAGCCACATACAATAATAATTATTATTATTAACAATCATTAGCGTATGCCACATATGCCAGGCATTGTTCTAAAGGATTTACATGTATTTGCTCTCTTAGTCTCACAATAAATCTATGAGATGGGTACAATTATTATGGCCAGTTATGGATGAGGAAACAGAGGCCAAGGTTAAAAAAACTAATAAGTCATGGAGCCAGGATTTGCACCCAGGTGCAATATTAGTGGAGCTCACACTGTAAGTTCACCTATAAGATAGCAATATGGTTACAATTCAAAGTCTCTAGGCCAAATTGTTATTATATAAGAGAAATGTGGAACCCTTACGATCAGATTTATTCCGTCATCACTCCTGGAGTTCTGGTTCTGCTCCTCAGCTTGTGTGTGCCATCATCTTGGGCAGCCAGCTTATGTGCTTTGGAGGCTTATGGATACAGCAAGGGAATATCACGATCCTGGGGATCTGAGAATTAACTGGTAAGTCCTCACATTAATAGCATCCTTTAAAATGCTCAGGTGGTGCCTATAATAAATTTAATTATTCAATAGTCTTCTCTTTGGGTCTGATCTATCAGGACTTATGATGATATCTTTACTCCAGCTCTTTACCCACTTGTGAATTCTCTACCATTGCTTTTGTATTTCAGTTTTCTGAAAATCTGGCTCAGATTAAAATTATTAAGTGCTTCTACCCATGTTGAAGACAAAAGTTAGAAATCAAACTATCAGTGCAAGTATTTATGTCTGGGACATTTATAAGGTTCTATCAAATAATTTTTCTTTTAAACCAAAGTGGACTTACACTATTTTTTCTTCTCTGAATTTCTAAGATCTATTAGATAACATATGCAACAAACATATCATGTAACGAACCTAAATACAAATAAATAAATAAACACCTAAAAGCAAACAAACAATACAGTGATAAAAAGAGCTCTATTGGCCAGGGAAGAAGACCTTATTATTTCCCTCACACTTATTTCCTGTGTAAGCTGCAATGTATTTTTTTTTTTTTTTTTTTAGCTTTCTTGGGTCCATTTCTTCATCTGTAAAGTTATGAAAACAGTTCTTCAAATGTCTAAAAAATTTGAAATAATTACCAAGAGCTCTTATTTAACAGAATTAAATGACACCATCACTAAATGGGACTTCACTGTTTTTCACTTTCAGTGTTTCTTTCATGTGTAAATTTCAAGGAAACAAAATAAATTCTAAGTAGAGAAAATATAAGGAAAAATGGGATGTTTTAGGCAATTTTGGTGCTGTGCCATAGAGGCAGTATCCTTCCAAAACACTCTCCCACACCATCTGTGCCTGAATCTGTAGACTGTAGGAGTGAAGACTTCAAGGCAAGCATCAAGAGATCCTTGTGCCGTGTTTCACTTTTTGTAAGATGCAAAGAAAGAAATGTTGATGCTGCTTGACTTTCTGTTGTCACTTTCTCAGGGAGGCCTCCTCTGATCTCTTACATGTCTTCAGGGCATCGCATTCCTTTCCCTCAAGTACTTAACTTGTGGTTAGACATATGTTATTTTTGTGGTTATTTGACATATACCTGTATCCCTCACTATGCTTGAGTTCTCTGGGGGCAGGGACTACTGGACCCCTACTATTGGAGGGGTCCAGTAGTCCAGCCTGAGGGTCCTTAATGGGCACAGTCCCGCCCCCTAGGGAATGTTCTGGGAAATTGGGGAGGTTATTGGAAGGATTCTCCTGGCATTTAGGACTGGCAAGAATGCTTGATGGCCTACACCGTTCAGAATAGCATGGCATAATGAAAAATCTCCCTGTGTCTTGCAAGACTTTTGTTAAATCCTGCCTGACTAAACGCTCTAAAATACACCTTAGAGAACTTTAGTATATAATGTTAATTAATTAGTATTTTTTTTTTACAAGAAGCTGTGTGAAAGATCAGTACATGAGTACATGAGTAAAATGTTATTACTGAGAGGGAAGCCTGAGTGAAATACCGACAGAGTTTCCAAATATTGAACAGTTTATTCCCTCTGGACATTCTGTTCACTTGATTGTATAATTGCTATATAGTAATATTGGCATGAGCTGGGAAGTGAGATAATGGTTTTAACTGGATGTTTGTTTTTTAGTTTTTAGTTTTGTTTTGTTTTTTGAGTTGGAGTCTCACTCTGTCGCCCAGACTGGAGTGCAGTGGCTGCTCCCGGCCACCGCAGCCTTGACCTGCTGGGCTCCGGCGATCCTTCCGCCTCAGCCTTCCAGTAGCTGGAACTACAGGTGCGCGCTACCACGCCCGGCTAATTTTTTTGATTTATTGTAGAGATGAGGTCTCGCCAAGTTGCCCAGGCGGGTCTCGAACCCGCGGGCTCAGGCAGTCTACTCACCTCAGCCTCCCAAGGCACGAATTACAGGCTGAGCCACCGAGCCCGGCTTTTTAGTTATTATTGACAACCCATGGTAGGCATCCTACCAGCTCCAACAAAGTAGAGGCCAATATTATCAATCACAGGAAAAATTTCTCTGTGGTACTTTTAAAGATTTGGCAATTTTGGTGTGATGTGTGCACATTACTTTCTCAGTGGTTTTATCAGGTATTTTTCTCCATGGCAAGTATCTATACGTGTCTTGGCATGTTCTCCTCACCTTAATTAAAGTTATCTTATTTCTTCTTTTATTATATGCAAATAAGTCTGGTCTGTTGCCATTATATCATATTAGTGTCTATCTGGTACATTTATGTTATAATTTTCCTTTGTATTTTTTGTGTGTGGAACAGCATCTGACTTTCTTATTTCTCTTTTAAATCTAACTGCATTCATATTAAGGAAGAACAGGCACCTGCCTACTTCGTGACAACCTCTGGTATGCCTGCCTGAGCATTCACACATCGCAAGACATGTTATTTTATTTTAAATGACCATTCTCTTATTTCTCCTTGATATTATAGCTAGTGTAATCTATTCATTTTATTTTTAACAATGTATAAATAGGTTATATTATCTATAATTTTATTTTAGGATAATAAAGGATACCTTACAGGGCTGGTATACAAGGGGGGAACTCCCCCCCAAAAACAGAATTATCTTTTGGAGAGCAAGTCCCTTTGTAGTACAGGCTTCCCCCACCAGCTAAGTGTTCTAGGAACCCATCGGCATCAGTGTACCAGCTTGTGTTGTTGTGGGAGGCTGAGTTTGGCTTCAGTGAAATTTTTTTTTGTGAGATTCTTTCAATGTGTTTGCCCATTTCATGATGGGTGATATACATGAACAATGTGTGGCACCTGTCCACACCAAACTGAGTGTTCAACAGTTTTTGACTCATAATGGCATGAGCCCTGTGCTTCACCATCCCTATTCACCCAGTCTCACTCCCAGCTTCTTCTCTTTGTTCCCCTGGATGAAAAAAGTCCTCAAAGGGAAATGTTTCGCTGATATGGAAGAGGTAAAACAAAAAATGGCAGAAGCACTAAAAGGCATCAACACTGATGTATTCAAATACTGTTTTGAGCAGTAGAAAAGCATCTCGACAGGTGTAGTGCATCAACCAGAGAATACTTTGAAGGTGACTGAAGTTTAAGCATATAAGAATAAATGCACAATTTTTAATAAATTAATTCTGGGTTTTTTGGGGGCCCCCTCATGTAGTAATTAGTGTTTAATAAATATTTGTTTGATGGATTAGTGAATAAAATAAAAATCAAGGCCCAAGTCCTCGTTGATAGGAACAAGGATACCACCCCCCTTGTTCCTAAAGCAAAGAGAAGAGATGAGTGTGTCTCAATGAACATATTCATAGCTTAGAACTAAGTACAATAGGGATGATAGATGGGAGTTTGAACCATTACATCTCACACTTCTTTGTTAAGCTCTGGGTGACAAGCCCATCTCCACGCAGTAGGTTACTGTGTAATGCAGATGGTCTTCATCAGTACCTGTGGCCAACACTGTTGCTACTGGATTATTATTAATTTTATTAGTATCATGTTATTAGTGGATAACAGTTAAATAATTTCATTTATGTATAGTATTCTGTATATACAAGGTCATAAAATAGTCTCCTATGTATTAAAAACTATTTTTTTTTCAATGGCTATTACAAGGGTTTTCCGCTTAAGAAGCAGTTAATTACCATTTTGAAGTAGCTACGGCCCTTCTTTTTTTTAAAATTGAGGTTAGTTGAGATTTCCTGGTGCAAAAGATATTATAACAATGCAGAATGTCATTTGAAAAATAAATGTAGAAAAAGATCTTTCAAATTTCACATTTAAATTTAGTTTTCATTATGTTATCCTTTGGAGGACATTGTAACAGTTCTTTTTACCTCTTTAGAGCAAAGTATATAACCTCCTTAAATAATAAAGAAGTCCCCAAAATAATGATTTTTGGGCCAGGCACAGTGGCTTACACCTGTAATCCCAACATTTTGGGTGTCTGAGTTGAGAGGATTGTGTGAGTCCAGGAGTTTGAAACTGGCCTAGGCAACATAGTGAAAATTTATCTCTGCAAAAAATTTTAAAAAATAGCTGAGTGTAGTGGCACTCACCTGTAGTCTCAGCTAGTGGGGAGACTGAGGCAGAAGGATCACCTGAGCCCAGGAGGCCGAGGCTGCAGTGAGCTATGATTGGTGCTGCTGTACTCCAGCCTGGGTGACAGAGTGAAACCCCAACTTTAAAAAAAAAGGTTTTTGAACCAGTAAAATGGCAGTTGTGCACAGTCTGGTCCACCAGTGGTGGCTGGACCAAGCTAGGACCTGTTGACTTCACCATGGTGCCTGTGGCTGACTTCTTGGACAGCACCATCCATAGGTGATTTGAGTGTGGGTAGTGGACTCTCCCATGGAAAGACTGTGAGGGAACTCAAGTCTGCTTTTGCTTAAAGGTACCCACGCGAGACAGCCTGGAGAGAGAGCTGCATTTGTTTATGTGTGTAGCTATGTGTACGTGGGGCTTTCTATTTCCAGAGTTCCAATTAGCTGTTTTGAATATTTGTGGTGTGCTCTGAGACAACCCACGCATTTCCTTTACATGTGATGAGGACACTGGTTATGATGTTCTCTAGCTCTTACATTTACTAATATCACAAGGGACAGAGCAGTTCATGGGAAAATTGGGTGTGACAGAGCCACGATGTCTTTTGCGAGTTCATCTGACAGGTTGTAGTCAAAACTATTTTCAAACAGACGCGGGGACTGCATTTCTTGGTAAGAGCAGTAATAACACAAATCCTAAATGTTGTTTGATAGATTATAAAATATGTAACTGCTGGGCTCTGTGGCTCAGCCTGTAATCCCGCGCCTTGGGAGGCTGAGGTGAGTGGATTGCCTGAGCCCGCGGGTTCGAGACCCACCTGGGCAACTTGGTGAGACCTCATCTCTACAATAAATCAAAAAATTAGCTGGGCGTGGTAGCGCACACCTGTAGTTCCAGCTACTTGGAAGGCTGAGGTGGAAGGATCGCCAGAGCCCAGCAGGTCGAGGCTGCAGTGGCCGGGAGTGGCCACTGCACTCCAGTCTGGGTGACAGAGTGAGACTTCAGCTCAAAAAAAAAAAATAAAATAAAATATGTAACTAATAGATAATTTACATTTATAATTCTAGCCTCTCTTATGGTTAGGATATAATGAGATAAAGTATGCAAATTGGTTTATGCTTAGTATATTGTGTTCAGTAAATATTAGCTACTGTTTACTGTTGTGATACTATTTTATTGTCAATAATACATTTATTAGTAGTAATCGAAATTGTGGTGATATATAGTCCAGCAGCCTGCTTGCAATCTAAATGGCATCAGGTATGTCTTGATTTCTAGATAATGTGCTTTGATTGCAGCTTAAGCAGTTGGAAGAATTGGGTAAGAAATGCTTAATGTTGGTTTTTAAAATGTTCATTAAACATTATTAAGTTTTGGATTCCAAATTTCTGTAATGATCTCTGTGGCCTTCCATGATTCCAAGTGTTACTTTCTAAATATGTTGGAATCGCCGTGGAAGCTTAGCATTCAGAAGCCAATGACTGTGGAAGCTAACAGTGGCCATTTTTTCTCGAAATTTCTGTTAGTCCCGTTGTCCCATCAACATCATTTGGCCTGAGATATGCTTACTAACCCTTATTTTCCTTTAGGTTAAAGCAGTCCTTCTCATTTTTTTCCGGAAGCATCCCTCGTACCAAAGGAGGGAAACTGCAAATCTCCACAGGACTGCTAGTATAGAAATGCCAGCAGCGGCTTGACATTTCTTTCAAGCTGAGCATTCAGTAGTCAAATTGTGTATTAATTTTGCATCCCACGCCATAACAATCCCAGGCTTATTTTAGTATACAAGAGGTGTTTCAATTTGTATACCACCAAGTGAGATGAATTATTTGGGGCTTCTCTCCTTTCTTCTTCTCCCCCAAGACTTCTGTATGGGAAGAATAGGATTGAAGCATATTCCTAAGAATGCCTTATTAGAACACTCTTTAAATATATACTACAGACGGAAGCCTTTAAATGACTTAGTTGATCTGAATACTGCACTTAAGACATCTCGGAGGAAATGGCACACATGACAAAGCTGTTTGGGGGATGAGATCTAGTGTTTGCTGGCTAGTTAGGAAGAGTTTGGGGGTGCTTGTGACAGGGTAGAGGGAGAGAGAGAGAGAGAGACCGAGAGAGAAAGATAGAGACATCACTGAATGATTAGGGGAAATTGCTACACACAAAACGGGGAAAAAATCAGCATTAATGTTCATTAATAAGGAAGGCCAGGAGGGGATTGTTAGCAATCAACTTCTGCGGGGGTCCAGCCTCCGCTGATCAGGGCCGGAGTTTGGGGGAGGGAAAGAGAAAAGAAAGAGACAGAGAAACAGCGGGATTGGGAGGACTCCCTCTCAGGTAGCAAGGGGTGAGAGAGAGCAAATTTATTTTACCGCATGCCACTTATATAGGACAAAAATCTCACAAAGCAAGGCGAAACCATACAATACAAGCAGGATATGTTAATGTCTGAGTTAAATCACACAAGCAGGGTAAGTATCAATGACTAAACTATGCATATCTTAACATCTGTGCTAAGCAGGGCAATCACTTAGACCAGACTTGGTGCCACTTGGCTATCTATAGAAATGCAACTTAAAGGTCAGGGGAGACAAAGGAAAATGTAGGCTTAGTTCCTTGAACATAAGCCAAAGAATATAAGGGCCTTGCCAGCTTGTATTCCTGTTTCCTTCAAACTTCAGCCTTTTTATGATTTTTGCCTAGGATGAAACTTTATTTTGGTTCTGGTACCTTAATTGGGAAGACCTAAAGAAGAGAGACGGCATGTGATTTCTTGAACCACAGAACATAAAGATGACCTTTATTTTTCCTTCTTAAAAAAAAACAAAAACAGAATTTTATATAAG
Source organism: Tarsius wallacei (assembly GCA_963574415.1). Classification (NCBI taxonomy): domain Eukaryota; kingdom Metazoa; phylum Chordata; class Mammalia; order Primates; family Tarsiidae; genus Tarsius; species Tarsius wallacei. The sequence goes on from CAUYQG010042789.1 coordinate 18,555, forward strand.
CGTTTTAATGTATACTCTTCACAACTTATGAATTTTTTTCTTCCTTTATTAGTTAATGGTTTGACTTCTGGCTTTTCTATTTTGTTTTCTGCCTGGGTCAGGCAGCTAGTACGTGTTGTCTCCTGGATGATCAGGAGATGATGTAGTTGTGTGAGTTATGCACTGGTACACACTGTTTTCTCCAATTGGCCATTGTTTTCTAGAGAGACTGACTTCTATTGACCAGAACTGGCACAGTCTGGGATTTAGGCCTAGATAACACCCCTCGGAACCAATGAGATGACTTTCTGGCTGATTATAGTATGTTTCATAACCTGCTGTAGAAAAAGGGGAGGTGAGAACATTATGCACTAGGAATATCAAACTTGATGCTTTTGCATGTTTCATTGTTCTCTCACAATTAGGGAAGATGCCAGTTTTGCTTTTGTTATACTTTTAGAATGCCTGATGAAGATTTCAAAATTAAATGAAAAGGGAACAATTAAAAGTAATACTCTGAAAATGAAGGCGGGTATAATCTCATTTTGAATAGTTTGTTTTTAAGAAATCTTTCAATTTGTGAAAACAGTAGCAATATGCATTATCTCTGTAAAACAGACTCTTGTAGGTGCATTTTAAACAGTCAGATTTATATTAAAACATACCCAACACCAAGATATGTATTACAGTAGTGATAACAGCTTTCCAAATCGCCTTATAGCATTGTGATTTCTATACTTGTGATGATTTAAATCATAAGCAGTTCTTCGACATATTTTCTTTGATCTTAGAGCTGTGAGGAAGGCTGGAGGATTTACATCTTTTTTACATAAGAGAAAATGGCCCAGGGAGAAAGTGATGGAGGACACTCTGACTCTCGTCTCTTCCAGTGTGTTCTGGTTGTACCTTGTCTTCCTGGCTCTAGATGCCATCTCTAAGTTCTGTCAGGCTGTGTCACATGGGTGATGCTTTTCTTTTTATCTGTGCTGTTTCCATGGGTAATGATGAATAGGGGGCTTTAGGGTGCTTTGTAGAGAATGCATGCTTTTCCTTTAAGAGATGCCATATCGTGCAGTGGTTAAGACCACACGCTCCGGAGCCAACTGCTAGACTTCGAGCTCCAGCTCCACTACTTAGCAGCTATTTGACTTTGAGAAAGGCCACTGCTCTGGGCCTGAGTTTTTTTCATCGATAAATTGAGAATAATAAAAGTACCTATGTCACAGGGATGCTGTGGTGCTTGAATGGACAAATACATATAAAGCACAAAGAAGACTGTCTGTGCAGAGTAAGCACTTTCTACATCAGTATGTTGTTATTATTATTACTTAAGAGCTGCATTTTTCAAAGTGGATGTGACTTCCCATGTCAATGTCCAGAGGGAACTTATTCATGATGTCTATACTGTTAAGAACAAACTCTAGCCAGGCACAGTGGCTCATGACTGTAATTCTAGCACTTTGGGAGGCAGAGGTGAGAGGATTGCCTGAGCCTAGGGTTCAAGACCAGCCTGGGTGAGACCTTGTCTCTACAATAAATTTAAAAAATTAGCTGGGTATGGTGGCATGCACCTGTGGTTCCAGCTACTTGGAAGGCTGAGGTAGAAGGAACACCTGAGCCCACCAGATCAAGGCTGTGGTGGCTATGAGCATGCCACTGCACTCCGGCCTGGATGACTGAGTGAGACTCTGACTCAAAAAATCCAGCAGCAACAATAACAAAAAAAGTACTAAGCCTCTCTAAGCTTCAGTTCTTAATCAACAAAATTGAGATAATTACAAAAAAAAAAGAACAGACTCCGTAAATTTTGCTAGCATAGTGAACTTTTTTTCCCTTAGAAAATACATAGAGCACTGAGCCAGGAGGCCGGAGACCTGAACGTCATTTCCAGTTTGGTCGTTAATCAGCCGTGAGCTTGGGCCAGTCAATTAACTTCATCAGGCTTAGTGCCTTTTCTCTTCTGAGAAGGTTAACCTGTTCAACCTCCAAGTCTTCTAAAATTCTGTGCCATGAATGTACTTGACAGGAAGTCCACTTAAACACAAACATAAGGTAAAGCTATTTATTCATCCTGTATAGTTAAAGACTGTTAGGAGAAGGATTCAGCTATGATTACATAGGATAGAACTGGCAATTGCTTATATAGATTTTGAGAAGTGAAATATTCTCAGTCTTTTAAGAACACACCTTTCATCATACACCCTCAGGAAAAAGCATTCATGGGATTAGAAAGGTATACCAGTGCATCATGGAGTACCTTGCTAAGACAGGTGAATTGGTTCTTTCTCTGAGCCTCTGCTTTGTAGAAGAATGTTCCAGCAATTGGCGTAACCTATCTCCTCCCATATTGTCCTTTGGTTTCAAGGTCACACTCTCAGGCACTGCCTGAGAGTAGTCCCAGTGTCAAATATGTTCTTGACTGTTTAACAGTGAACTAAAATAATACATAAAAATAGAGGGAACAGATCTCTGTTGGGCCCTGATGTGAATTGTGGCTAATGTGTTCCTGCAATCCTTGCTTACTTTTTGTTTTGATTGACATGTTGAGTCCCTGGAGTGTCTTTTTCTCCATCAGCCAGATGGGAACATTGTCTTCAGGATGATGGAAAGTACAGAAGGAATGTGGGTAACTAATACTTTAATAACTGGCAGATTGCAAGGATAACCCAATATGTTAAAAATTAGCTCACCAAGCATAAGGATATGTGATTTATTTTACAGAAGATGTTTTGTTTGTAAGCTTGGTTACACTGAGGAACTGATTTTATTTTCACTTCTTTTTAAAGATGCGATGTCACTGTGTCTTCAGGCAGAAGTGCAGTGGCATGATCATAGCTCACTGCAGCCTTGAACTCCTCATTCAGCAATGGCACTAAGGATATAGAGTAATGCCATCAGCACATGCCTGGTCCATAACTTTCTTCTTTGGTGTCTATTTGTCCTGTTTGTAGGGCCAAGGAGATCTGTTGAAGAATTCCAAGAATGAAGCTCTAGAAAATATGAAGCAGATCCAGCTGGCATGCTTGTCTTGTGGACTGAGTAAGGCCCCCAGCAGTGGTGCTGAGGCCAAGATCAAGCGCAGCCTGGAAGCCATCGAGGAGAAGGAAAGTGGCGAGGAGAACGGGAAGCTGTGACCCTAGCAGTGTTGATGCGTTCATTTGTCCTTCTTGTCAAGGACTCTGGCTTCTCATTCTTATTTTCTTTCTCTGTTTTTTAGAAGCTCACAAATAGATACCCTCTATGGGGTGTTTGGATATAGATGTTTTCACAATGTCAGTATTTTAGTCTAGTTAATTTATCTAAGTTAAAGCCTTTAACCACAGTATTTTAAATTTGGAGACGTGTCAACACCTATGTATGGGTTCATGTGGAAGTGTCTATGTGTGTGTGTGTGTGTGTGTGTGTGTGTGTGTGTGTGTGTGTGTGAAAGAGACGGGAGACAGGGAGAGAAGGGGGGAGAGAGAGGGAGAAAGAGAGAGAGAGAGAGGGAGAAATCCTGTTAAAATCTATTATCTATTCTGTGCTGCATTATTCCTTTAGTAAGTTATTCCTTTATCTTTCTCCTTTTAGGACAAATGTGTTAATCTGAAATTCTAAAGAACACTTACTGTACCTGTTGCTGTGTTTAATTTTACTTCTTTGCCTTTAACGTTTAATTTAGAGGTCTTAGCATAGCTTATTGTTGAAGGAAGTAAAATTTATCAAAGCATAGATGTTTTGATAGATTACATATAGATTAGAAAAATTCCTAAGAATCACAGTAGAAATAAAAGTGAATGAAAGATAAAGCTGATGATCAGAATTTCTGGAAAGATCAGCAAAGTCATTCTGTCAGTTAGCAAACTCTTTGAAATATTTATTAAATAAAATCAATTTTAGGAAGTTTTCTGTAGTTGTTTACTAAACATAAATTTAATGAAAAAGCTGGTCATAAGTAAACTTATACCGACATATGTGGTACTCTGAAACTCATGGAAAGCTCTGTTACAGTTAAGATTTTGATGTGACAATAATATTGCTATGAAATCTCAAGATTTGTAGAAAGGTCTCAATCTTCTAAGCTGGGAGTTTAGCATTCATTTTCTCTAACAGACGTGGGCAGCTCAGAGGTTTTGGCTTTGATTGGATTTAAGTTGAGGTACTAAATTTAAATTTAAAGATTTCGTTCAAACAATATAATATCATCACGTTGAGCTGATATAAATTCTGTGGGTCAGATAACATCTTTGTGATGATTTAAGAACTAATGGATTACCAAACACCTATAACATAATTTTAACACGTACAGAAAAATATACACACAAAAAGAAGCAAATGACTAATTAGGGTACATTTATAATTGCTTTGAGATCATTTTTACCCTAATGTCTTCATAAAGTACTGAGTGTAATGTTTGTTACCTCCAACAGAACTAAATGTTCTATGATTATGAAATAATATATTTATTTAAAACATTGCTTTTATTTTGAAAAGCTTCTTAATTAATTTGATTAACAAATATGCTAATTGGGGGGAAACCTAGAGAAAATAATTGTTAAATTTTGCAAATACAAACATCGTCTATAGCTGTGTTAAGTTATTTCTGACTTTTTCTTAACACTATATGTTCATGTTGCACATTACTGGAGTAAAGATATGAAAAAACACTTTTATTGTTTTCTTTTATTGTGAATTGGTTGAAAAGGAAAGATAATGAAAATGGTTTACTATATCAAAAATATCTTAAAGGATATGTGATTACCATGGACAAGATATGATGAAATTACTTCTTGCTTTTAAAACTGGGCACTTGGAGAGGAGATACCTGAAGTCATTTGAAGGCAAGTTTCCAATGGTGTTATAATAGCCTGAAAAATTTTCTTTACCGTCTGTTATACTTAACCTACTGGTACAAGAAATAGTGGGATGCAGGTGTCTAGACCCTCTATGATGAAAAGAGGTGGTATAGACAGAAAGAAAGCACACCTTACATCAGCCAATTGGTTGATTTCACGTGTGGACCTCTTCACCACCTTGGATTCCACTTGGGTGAATTCGTGCCTTTATGGGGATACAGACAGGTGGGAAGATAAAGATTAGCAAACTCAAAGAATATCTCTACCTTTCTTTACTTCAGGGTCAAATCCAGTCATTGGAAGTAGCTTCCCTCCTTTATTTCATTTGTCCTTTAGCTCCACTCACACTTAGAACCTACCCAGATATTCTTGAGAACATAATAAGGATTCCACTTCAACTACTGCTACTTCTGGCAATGGGTTTTCAGCCACTCTCTGCTCCATTCCATTGAGTGTTGTTGCTTGACAGGAAGTGAGATGTGGGGCAGAGAGGAGCTTTGAATTCTGAGAGTGAAGGAGTTGTAAGGAAGTAGACTATATGTTCTTGCTTCTGGAGAGAATAGCAAAACCAAACAAAACCTTTTGCTTATTATGACCCCACGACGTTGTTACATTCTAGGAGCATCTGTCTTCTTTCTAGGCTTGAGCTGCAGAAGAAGAAGCCCTCTTCCTCCTTTCATCCACTTAGCTTTTGGTGATGCAAGAAAGGTAGTGTTTTAGATATTAATTCTATTTGCATTTATTCATTTTTATATCACTAAGGGGATTCGAATTGGGGGTGGAAGGTGAGAAAGTCCAAGGTCATTGAGGTAGTAAATAGAAAAATTGATTTTGAACTCAGTTCTGTCTGATTTTATGTGCAAGACTACTTACTGATTTCTATTTTAAATTTATTCTTACAGTTTTAAACCAGACTATTAACTCTTTCCTTTATAACCACAAATACAAAGAGCTATATTTTTTCTGAAAATACAATATTGATGATCAATATTAAAAACAAAAATAGAGAAGTGTATACAAAAGAACATACAAATCACCCACTACTAACATGTTGATTTATATCCTTTCAGACATTGTTTAGAGTTTATACATATATGTAAATAATATGTTTTTTATTTTTTAAAAATGAAATCATATTATATAAACTATTTGTAATAGGATTTTAAAACTTTAACAATATGTCGTGGATATCTTTCTGTGTCAATAAATATATATATACATTAGAGCTCCCAGCCTTTGAACTGAATCTAGTCCACAAATGATGTGTTTTATTTGAATCATTTAAAAAAAATATTTAAGCAATAGACAGCTTTTGAAAGTCAGAAATGTCACATAAAATTCAATTTCCTGCTTCTTTTAAAATATTGGATATTCTGACCACACAAGACAGTCTCCCTCCCCACCTCATGAACACACACACTTCTTGTTTGATGTCAGTTAACTGGAGCTACCCTCTCCAAAGGGGTGTTTACTGTCCAGTTTGCTAGAGAGCCTCTTTATTCATTTATGTGACATCTGGGCCCTGTGGACATCTTCGATGGTGATTCTTGATGTAAATTATCATTTATATTAATTATATAATGTCTTATTTTTGTGGTTTACCATAATATATATAAAACCATCTATTGCTAGACCTTTCTCTACGAATTTTTTGTTATATAAACACCGCAGTGATAAAATCCATTTTCACAAAGTTGTTCAACTTTTTCTTTAGAATAAATTTCCAGAAATGGAATTGTTGGGTCAAAGGATACTGCGGGTTATGAAGGATTTTGAAATACTGTGCCAAATCATCTCTGGAATACTTGCTCAATTTAAATCCCCCCCCAGGAGATTATGAAAGTGCTCAAATCTTTGCTAATAATAATTTTTAAAATTTTCATTTTTGCCAATCTACTAGATTAAAAAACCTTATTTCCCTTTATCTTTAATCTTCTGTGATATTAAATGCATTTTAATATGCTCATTGGCTATAAATAATCTCATCCATATTAAAAATTTTTGTACTCTGGAGGATACCAGTAAGAAAGTGAAAAGGTTGGCACAATGGAATAGGTTGACATCAAGAATATATGAAGAATGATTGAAACTTAATAAAAAGACAACCCAATAAAAAATTGATAAAGGATCTGGATAGACTTTTCTTCCAATAATATATGCAAATGGAAAATGAGCACATGGAAACACTAGGAAAACACAAATCAAAACCACAATGAGATATGACTTTACACCAAATAGCTTGACACTAATAAAAAAAAAAAAGAATGGATAATAACAAATGTTAGTGAGAATGTGAAGAAATTGGAACCATATTCCATCCTATATGGCTGATAGGCATGTAAAATTGCACAACTGCTTTGGAAAGCATTTTGTTATTTCCTCAAAATGTTAAACACAGAGTTCCCATAGGATCCAGCAATCCTAGAGAAATGAGAACACATGTCTACACAAAACTTGTAAACAAATATTCATAGCAGCATTATGCATGATACCCAAAAGGTGAAGATAATCAGAATGTCCATCAACTGATGAAAGGATAAAAAATTACATATTCATATGATGGATCATTCAAAAATAAAAATAAATTAAGTACTGATACACATTACAACATGGGTAAATCCTGAAAACATTATGCTAAGTGAAGGAAATTAGGCACAAAGTTCACATATTTATATGAGATGTCCAGATTAGGCAAATCCATAGAGATAGAAAGTAGACTAATGACTGCCAAGGGCTGGGAAGAGGGGGACTAAAGAGCGACTGTTAATGGGTATGAGTTTTCTTACTGGTGTGATGAACATGTTCTGAAATTAGAAATAATGATGATGTTTGCACAACTCTGTAAGTGTACTAAAAGCTATTTAATTGTATACTTTAAAAGAGCTAATGTTATGGTATATAAATTATATCTCAGTAGAAGTGTTTTAAAAAAGTAACAGAGAAGATAATTTACACAATGAATGAAGCATCAGTGAACAGTGAAATAACTCCAAGAAGTCTAATAAATATAAAACAGGAGAGAAGATCAGGAAAGAAGAAAAATTGAAGTAATAATGGCTGAAAAATTACCATTTTTAATGAAAACTACACACCCATAGATCCAAGAATCTCAAAAAATCCCAAGGTCAAGAAATATGGGTAAAACAACTGTCTCGGTCCGTTTTCTACTACTACAACAGAATACCACAGCTGGGCAGTTTGTAAAGATGATAAATTTATTTGGCTCACAGTCTGGAGGCTGGGAAGTCCAAGAACATGGTTCCGGCATCTGGTGAGGGTCATCCCATGGCAGAAGGACAGAAGGTGAAAGGGCGAGAGAGCCCATTTGAAAGATACTTTGATTTTATAATACATTCATTCTCATAATAACAACATTAATCCCTTCATGATGGCGAAGCCCTCATGACCCAATTACCTATTATTAGGCCCCACTTCCCAACACTGTAGCACTGATGATTAAGTTTCCCTATGAGTTTGGGGAACACATTTAACAGCAACAATCAAGGATCACCACAGACAAATTGTTCAAAAGTAGTGATAATGAGACAATCTTCAAAGCAGACAATAAAAAAAGACAGCAGATTTCTCATTGTAAGGCATACAAATGAGAAAATAGTGGAACAACTTCTTTGAAGTACTGAAAGAGAAGCAGAACTGTAATCCTAGAATTGTATACCCAGTGAAAATGAATTTTGGAATTCCATACCTATTCAAGAAGGATTATGCAAAAAAACTTCAAAATCTAAATTCATTACCACTACATAAAATGTTAAAGGAAATTCTTCAGGCTGAAGGAAAATGATATCAAATAAAAATGCAAATCTATACAAAAGAATGAAGAGCACTAGAAATAGTAACTGCAGAGGTAAATATAGTCAGCCCTCAATATTCATAGGTTCCACTCCTGTGAATTCAACCAATCTCAGATTGAAAATATTAAAAATAATACAAGTATAAATGCAGTACAACAATGATTTACATAGCATTTACATTTATATCTTATTAGGTATTATAAGTAATCTAGAGATAATTTAAAGTATACAGGAAGATGTTCACATTCATAGGTTATTTGTAAATGCTATGCCACTTTATATAGGGAACTTGAACATATATGGATTTTGGTATGTGCAGTGGGTGGAGAGAGGGTCCTGAAACCAATCCTCCGTTAATAATGAGGTACAATTGTGTATACAAAATGTATATTACTTATATCTCTTAAAAAGACAATTGACTAACAAAAACAACATGATAATGTGGAATTTGCATTAGATATCAAAGGAAAATGTATGATAAGTATAGGTAGGAGCGAAAGATTCTGGTACTATATGTGGAATAGTATATCACTTGAAGGTAGATTGTAACAAGTTAAAACTCTAAATCAATCACTGAAACAACAAATAGTCATAACTAATAAGCCAGAAAATAATATGGAACCATAACAATGCATTCAATTAATCCAAAAGAAGATAGAAATAGAAAAAAAGAGAAAAAAGAACATATGGGGAAATAAAAGACAAATAGTAAGATGACAGTCCTGAAAATATAACCATATTAATAATTTTATTACATGTAAATTATATAAATACTGCAATTAAAAGGCAGTGATTACCAGAATAAATAAAAGGACCAAAGAATATGCTGCATACAACAAGCACACTTGAACCATAAGGACACAAATAGGTTAAAAGTAAAAGAATGGGAAAAGATATACCATGATAAGAAAACAATATTCAGAGATCCAGATTAAGATGACTGACATAAGGCAGCTAGAGTGAGTTTTTCCTACAGAGTAAACCAAGATAGAATTTCCCAGCATTCAGAGATGAACAGAACCAGTACCATACCCCCATGAATCTCCAAAGGAGTAATAGTTAACCACTTAGAGCAAAAAAGAAGAAGGAAATTCACTAATCTGGGCTGGAACTGGCTGGACTCTTGCCTGAACCACTACAGTACATCACAGCCTCTGGACACAGTGGGGAAAGTGAGTGATGAGAATTTGGAAGTTCTGTGTTCCTGCCACCAACTTGCAGGTCTCCCTGGGCCTTATGGGATCCTGTACCCTAATGGAAAGCTACCTTTCCCATAACTATGCTCTGCCATGGAGTGGTATAGGAAAAAAAGACTTGAGCAGCACCAGCCACCATTTCCCAGGAACACAACCCTTGCAGGGTGGAGCAGTTGCTTTCCAGTCAGTTTGGGAAGGAATGGGCCGCAAGAGTAAACTCTAGGCTGTAGACAGTTCCTGGATGGGCAGGTTGCCTGAGAACACTGAGGCCATGATGTCAGCTGCACCTTGACATTCAGATTGCAGATTGTCTGAGGCCAAGGTGGGAATTGGGAGGGATGTGTTGCCATAGCAACCTCTCACTCTCCTTGTGAACTCTTCTGGGCCTGCCCTACACAACAGCATCATCCTAGTAGCCTGGGACTTCCTACTAATCCCCATGGGGCAGCTAAGAGTTCATACTTGCAGGGTGCTTCATCTCCTGCACTATCCCAAAAGGTTCAAAACAGACAGAAAACTTGGGAAATCACCAGAGTCTGCCCTCTGTCTAGGCTGGCTGGGCATTTCCTTGGAGCAACACTTTGTCAAGGAGAAACCCTATGGCCACCACTGCCACTGACTTTCTCCCACAAGCACCATCTCTTGGCTAGAGGTCAATGGAGCAGCCAACCACATGAAATATAATAACTCAGCTATGAGGAGGGCCTGATCCCAAGCACCAGCTAAAAACACTTTCCAAGCCACTCTGGCCACTCAGGATGCTGTGAGCCAGTGCTGGTACATCATAGCACAGGGCTACCACATCTAATTGAGAAACTTACCACACCAAAGGGAAACCTATAGTGCCTATGTCAGCCCCCTGCCAACCTCAAATAAGAAGAAATGGTTGACTCAAATAAGAAGGAATCAGAAAAATAATTCTGACAATATGAAAAAAACAGAGCTCTCTAATACTCCCAAAAGACAACACCAACTCTTCAGCAATGAACCCTAACCAAAATGAAATTTTTGAAATTCCAGATATACAATTCAAAAGGTTGATGATAAAATCGGTCAATGAACTTTAGGAGAAAATTGAAAATCAACATAAAGAAATTTAAGTAGCTATTCAGGACATGGATGAAGAATTCTTCAAAGAGATAGACATCTAAAAAAAAAAAATCAAAAAACAAAAACCAAGCTGAAATTCTGGAAATGAAAGAAGCATTTAGGGAAGTATAAAATGCAGTGGAGAGTTTTGACAGCAAACTAGAGCAAGTAGAAGAAAGGATCTCAGAACTTGAAGACAAGACTTTTTTAAAATTGGAAAATATACTTGATTTAAAAAGTCAGCTAGAGACAGAGAAAAAGAGAGGAAGGAGATTCACTGCCCCAAGGTAGGGGAGGGAACCAAAGCTTAATAAAACAATGGCAGCCATAGTTCAAAGAGCCACATGGCCAGACCAGAGCTTAACAAAGCAATGACCAAGGCTTTTAAATTAACTCAATCAGACAACAATGAAGAAAAAAGAATCAAGAGAATGGAACAAAATCTCCAAGGAATGTGGGATTATGTAGAACATCTAAACCTAAGCATCATAGGTGTTCCTGAGGAAGAAGAGAAAGCAACATGTTTGGAAAACCTATTTGAGGGAATAATGGAGGAAAAAAATCCCTTACCTTGCCAGAGATCTAAACATCCAGATACAAGAAGCCCAAAGAACCCCCAGAAGAATCATTGCAAAAATGTCATCCCCAAGGCATATAATCATCTGGCTATGCAAAGTTAATGTGAAGGAACAAATTTTAAGAGAAGCGAGACAAAAGCATCAAATAACTTACAAAGGTAAACCTATCAGACTGACAGCAGACGTCTCAGAAGAAATCCTACCACCCAGAAGGGATTGGGACTTCACCTTCAATCTCCTCAAACAAAATAACCATCAGCCAAGGATTTTGTATTTCACAAAACTAAGTTTCATAAATGAAGTCCTTTGCAGACAAGCAAATGCTGAGGGAATTTGTCACCACTAGACCAATTCTGCAAGAAATATTCAAAGGAGTCCTAAATACTGAAACAAAAGGTTTACATACACAAGTAGAAAAATGCTGGAAATCATAAAGCTCACAGGATTTAGGAAACATGAACACAATACACAAAATAAACAAAGCAACCAGATAACAATCAATATGATGAATAGAATAGTGCCTTACATATCATGATTAACTCTGAACATAAATGATCTCAATGCTCCACTAAAAAGATATAGACTGGTAAAATGGATTAAAAAAACACAACCCAAATATCTGCTGCCTTCAAGAGACTCAGCTAACCCACAAAGACTCCTGTTTACTCAAGGCAAGGGGGTGGGGAAAATATTTCACACAAATGGAAACCAAAAAATGAGTAGTAGTTGCTATTTTCATATCAGATAAAATAGACTTTAAATTAACAACAGTTCAAAAAAAGGGGACAAAAACATAACAATTTTAGATATATATGCGCCTAACACCAGAGCCCCCAGCTTTATAAAACACATTCTACTAGACTTAAAAAAAGATACCAATACAATAATAGTGGGGGACTCCAACACTCCACTGGCAGCAATAGAAAGATAATCAAGGCAGAAAGTCAACAAAGAAACATTGAAGTTAAATAGGACTTGAGTGGAACTAGAACTACGGGCATCTACAGAACATTCTATCCCAAAACTACAGAATATACATTTTTCTCATCAGCATATGGAACATTCTTCAAGATAAACCATAGAATAGCCCACAAAGCCTCAATAAATTAAAAAAAAAATGAAATAGTATCAAGCACCATTTCAGACCACAATGAAATAAAACTAAAAAGTAACTCCAAGAAAAACTCATGAAACCAAAGTCATGGAAGTTAAACAATTTCCTACTGAATGATCCTTGGGTCAACAATGAAATCAATATAGAAATTAAAAATTCCTTGAAATGAATGACAACAGTGAAACAAATTTTCAAAACTTCTTGGACATAGTCAAAGCAGTGCTCAGAGGAAAATTTATAGTACTTAAGGCCTACATTAATAAAACTGAAAGATCATATATAGACAGCCTACTGTCACACCTCAAAAAACTATGAAAATATGAACAAACCAAATCCAAACCTAGCAGAAGAAAAGAAATAATGAAGATCAGAGAACTAAATGAAATTGGTATTTAAAAACAAAATTCAAAGGATCAATGAAAAAAAATTGGTTCTTTGAAAAGATAAACAAAATGTATAGGCCACTAGCTAGATTAATTAAGAAACAAAGAGAGAAAACTCAAATTAACTCAATTAGAAATGAAAAAGAAGACATTACAGCTGATATGATGGAAATTCAAAAGATCATCCAAGAGTATTATGAATACCTCTATGTTAACAAACTGGACAATTTAGAGGAAATGGATACATTCTTGGAAGCATACAACTCCCCAACCTTGAATCAGGAAGAAATAAAAACCCTGAATAGACCAATAACAAATAGTGAGGTTGAAACAGTAATTAGAAGTCTCCCAACAAAAACAAGCCAAGAACCTGATGTACTCACAGCAGAATTCTACCACACCTTCAAAAAAAAAAGAAAAAAGAAAAGAAAAAAAACTGGCACCAATTTTACTGAAGCTATTCCACAGGATTGAAGAGGAAAGCATCCTTCTGAACTCATTTTTTGAAGTCAGTATCACTGTGATACCAGGCCAGGAAAAGGAATAACAAAAAGAAGAAAACTACAGATCAATATCCCTTATGAACATAGATACAAAAATCCTCAACAAAATATTAGCAAACAACATTCAACAGCACATTAAAAAAAAAATACCCCACAACCATGTGGGTTTTATCCTAGGAGAGAAAGGATGGTTCAACATATGCAAGTCAATAAATGTAATCCACTATATAAACAGAATTAAAAACAAAAATCAGAACATATTCAGTAAATGCTGCTGGGAAAACTGGCTGACCATATGCAAAATATTGAAACAGGACCCCTACCTATCACCATACACAAAAATTAACTCTAAATGTATTAAAGACCTAAATGTAAAACCTCAATCTATAAGAATCTTAGAAAATGCAGGAGACACCCTTATGGAAACTGGAACCGGCAACCAATTCCTATTCAGAACCCTAAAGGCCAATACCTTAAGAAATAAGATAGACAAGTGGGACGTTATCAAGCTAATGAGCTTCTGCAAAGCAAAAGAAACCATCAAGAGAGCAGGGAGACAGCCCACAGAATGGGAAAAATTATTTGCCAATTGTATATCTGATAAAGGCCTAACATCTAGGATCTACAAGGAACTCACACGTGCCAAAAGGAAACAAACAAACAAACAGCCCCATTAAAAAGTGGGCAAAAGACATGAACAGACAGCCAACAGACACATGAAAAAGTGCTCAGCCTCACTCATCATCTGAGAAATGCAAATCAAAACCACATTGAGATACCACCTAACCCCAGTAAGAATGGCCATCATTAATAAAACAACAACAGATGCTGGCATGGTGGGAATGCACACTAGTGCAACCTCTCTGGAAGACAGTGTGGCAATTTCGAAAGAACTGGAAATTGACCTTCCATATGACCCAGGAATTCCCCAATTGGGAATATACCCAGAGGAACTCAAATCATTCTACAAAACAGATACCTGCCCAAGTATGTCTGTTGCAGCTCTATGTACAATAGCAAAAACATGGAACCAACCATGTTGCCCATCAAAGCTGGACTGGATAAAAAAAATGTGGTACATATACACAATGGAATATTATGTAGCCATAAAGGAAGACAAGCATATGGACTTCTCAGCAACTTGGGTGGATTTGGAGTCGTTCATACTCAGTGATCTATCACAGAAACAAAGAACAGAGTACCATATATTCTCACTCATAAGTGGACCTTGAACAATTATAAT
>CAUYQG010042790.1:0-47913 GCA_963574415.1 Tarsius wallacei
AAAGGTTTTGAATTAAGTAATGAGGTTTTTAAAAGATGTGCACAATGCAGACAGGTCTATGGGAACTTGATCAGAAAACCAGCATAGTTTAAAGAAGTATTTGTGGGGTGGTCAGTGGGGGGAGGGGAGGGACACAACATCAATAAGGGTACCTGCTCAAACCCGACAAAGTGGTTTGGGCAGAGGGAGGCCCAAACTTTACCTGTACGATGGCCACTTGTATATCTAATCCTGAATTGTACTCCCATCTTTTAAATAAAATAGAATATTTAAGGGAAAAAAAACAACTACCACAAACTGGTAACAAGAGAAATTCATTTTGTCTTACTTCAGGAGGCCAGGAGTCTGAAATCAAGGGATTCACCTGGAAATGCCTCCCGTACTCTCTCTTTAAGGGAGACCTCTTGCTTTCTTCTTCCAGCTTCCGATGACTACCGGCCTTCTTGGATTGTGGCTGTACACCTTCTAGGTCTGCCTGCATCTTCGCACGAACTTCTCTCCTTCTTGCTCTCTCTGTCTTTTCTTCTGTATCTTATAGCAACACTTGTCATTGGATTTAGGGCCCACCAGGTGGCCCAGGATGATCTCATCTCAGGACTCTTGATTATGTCTGCAAAGATCCTTTTTCCAAATAAGGCCACACTCACAAGTTCCAGTAGACATGTCATTTGGGGCCCACTAAAAATGCTCTTTAAATGTATGGGTAAATGCATGAAAAGAAGAAAAGGAACTCTATGTATACATGTGTTTGTATGCTTAAAGGACACAGAAAAGATATATTGATATATTACTTTTTAAAAACATCTTTATTGGTTACTTCCATTTGTACACTCACTTTATAGATAACACATCATGCCTATTGCTCTCTGCATCATGACAGTGTTCTGTTAAGTAATGCTGCAATTCAAAAACAAAAGTTGTTCAGACCAAGACACCACTAGAAACCTATATAATCATTTACCCAGGCTACTTTCTTTTCTGACATGTTTATTTTTTTTTTCAAGAAAATATGTTTTAAAAGTTTACTTCATGTGCGGCTTCCTTTCTTCTCCTGGAATAAGACATAAATTGAGAGGTTACCATACGAATAGAACAAGGGTTTTCAAATAGGCATTTCTACATATAGTCAGTCACCTTACCCTTGGTCCCTCAAAACAAAGTCCACTTTAAGAAACAGGACTGGTGAGACTGACCACTGTTTCTTCTTGTGGAGAGCTATATTTTTATATTTTCACAAACAGAACAGGTTGGGAAGTTACAGACATAGAAAAATATAATAAAAAGATCCAGATTCATTTTCTGTTTGGTTTTAATATAGTCATTTTCTCTTTCCACTTTGAATATGACTGAAAGATTTAATTTAAGTAATGCCACAGGAATGTGGTTTCAAGAAGAAAAAAATGTTCAAATATCCACCTCCCTGTTCCTAACTTAAAAAAACAATAATTTTCTATAAAATACATTGAAAAACTTTTAAGATGTTTTCTTCTTTTTGCTGGCATTTGTGTTCTTTCTTACTTAAGCAAATAAATATAAAATATATTGAAATGTAAATATGGTTCTCAAAAGAACAATTGCAATTGTTCTTTTGGTGTAACTCAAAATAATAGCATTAATGTTGTTATAAAAAATAATAAACAATATGTGTACATCTTTCTTTGCTCAATGCAATATTTTTTTCCAGTGTGATTTTTTTTCTGAGACACATATTGAATTCTACTGAGAAACTCATGGGTCTTTATAAATGGCAAGTTGGAAACATAGGCACCTGATTCTAAGCCTTTACTTTGGAAACATGTGGACCGCTGGGGCATCAGAATGCTCCTGTCCCATCAGTAGGTCAGTACATAAGAAGGCAACAGACGAGAAAAGGAGGGATACAGAATTGCCATGGAGTGGGGGCAGGGGGACAAAAATAACCTGGAATTTATGTATAAAAATTGAGTATTTATTCTTATAGGTCTAAGCTTCAGTCACCTCCAAAGGACTCTCCATTTGATGTAATACACCTATTAAGATGCTTTTTCACTGCTCAAAACAGTTTTTGAACTCATCCATTTTGATGCCTTTGAGTGCTTCTGCTGTTTTTGTTTTACCTCTTCCATATCGGCAAAAATCTTTCCCTTTGAGGACTTTTTTCATCCATGGAAACAAAAAAATCGCTTGGAGTAAGATCAGGTAAACAGCGGGGCATAGGGGCCATGATGTTTTTGCTCAAAAACTGCTGAACACTCAGTGAGGTGTGGGTAGGTTTTTTGTGTAAATAATCCATCACGAAATGGGCAAACATGCTGAAAGACTCTCCAAAAAAAATTGACTGAAGTCAACAACAATGCTAGCTGGTACACTGAAGCTGATGGGTTCCTAGAACACTTACCCGGGGGGAAAGCCAGTACCGCAAGGGGACTGCCATCCAAAAGATAATTGCATTTTTTGGGGGTCCCTCAAGTACTCCTTCCATTCAGTTTTGAGCAGGACAGATAGGCCCCAAATTATCTTCTCCTTCCCTGTATTCCCCAAAACCTATGCATTGTCCCTTTGCAATAGTCCCCCTTTATACCAGTCGCTCTACTTTTTCTGCAAGCCTGCCATGTTCTTCTAATGGATCCTGGATTCACGAGTAAGTTGCAGCCCCTTCTCTCTCTAGTGCTCATGGCAGACTTCACTAATCAATCACAATACTCTTTATTGCTAAGTCCAGATTTGGTCTCCAACATAAGGCTTCAGATGACTGGCCACTTGCCTGCTCAGAAATTATCTAAGAGATAAAAATGTGTGCCATTCCTGCCCTAACTCATGAGAGGGGTCCTTACAGTCTGCCTCGCTCTTGCTGAACTCTTTCTCCAGGGAGGCTGTCGCTTGCCTCCTATATTCTGCTACCGCTGGGGCCCCTGCTGAGAATCACAGTGCCACCACCTGCCTGGAGTCCTGCCTGCTGCCTGGGCTCCCCTGTACCCTGGCCTACTTGTGGGATCAATGTCCCCGGTGTAGAGGTCTTCCTGGACCTAAGAGCCCCACGCCTTTTGACCCCTACATCTTGGATTCCACTGTGAGAAAGCCTCTGCATCCCAGGGACTTTTCATTACCTCTGGCCTCCTCTTCCTGGTTCCACTGTATTTCCAGTGACCAGGGCCCCTGAGATCAGACACATTCTGTTCCAAAGAGAACTCCTGCTGCCATACCCAAAGATCAGTTCCAGCCGTCTCATTTACGATATATATTTTTGTTAGGATTAGATGCAGTCATTCTTATGAGGCACTTGACATGGTTCCTGTCACATAATAAACACTCCATAAATATTAGCTGCTATAAGTTCTCTTATCATTATCACTTCTATTAAAATCTCCATCTTCATTCAAGAAAGGTACCAGGCATCATGAGAGCACTTTGGGAGGCTGAGGTGGGAGGATTGCTTGAGCCCAGAAGTTTGATACCACCCTGGACAACATAGCAAGACCTCATCACTACCAAAAATCAAAAGAATAGCTGGGTGTGGTGGTGCACACCTGTAGTCCCAGCTACTTGGGAGGCTGAGGTGGAAGGATCACCTGAGTCTAGGAGCTTAAGGCTGTGGTGAGCCATTATCATGCCACTGCAATCCAGCCTGGGTGACAGAGTGAGACCAGGGGGAAAAAAAAAAAGAAAGAAAGAAAAGAAAAGAAAAGAAAGGCTTCTGCAGTAATTAGGAACAGACTTCAACAAGTCTCAGAGACCTTCTGACCACTAATGCAGCAGTCCCCAACCTTTTTGGCATCAGGGACCAGTTTCTTGGAAGATAGGTTTTCCACAGATGGGGGTGGGAGGATGGCTTCAGGATGATTCAAGTGTGTAACATCTATTATTCAAATTATTTCTATTATTATGACATTGTAATATATAATGAAATAATTATATAACTCACTATTTTTTAAAAAGAAGTGCAGATGGAATTGGTAAATAAAATAATGGGTGGGCCACGCATGGACTAAAACAAGTGTCGGATTCTGCCTTAAAACCTGCCACCAGCTGCAGCTGTACAATTGAAGTACAGCAACTCACTTGCCACTCACTGATAGGGTTTTGATATGAGTTTGCAAGCAATTGATTAATTATGGTTTCTGTACAGTCAAACCTCACTGCTAGTGTTAATTTGCATTTGCATTTGCTCCCCAGTGCTAGCATCACTGACTCAGCTCCACCTCAGATCATCAGGCATTAGATTCTCAGAGGGAGCCTGCAAGCTTAGATGCCTCGCGTGAGCAGTTCACAATAGGGTTTGTGCTCCTATAAGAATCTAATACCGCTGCAGATCTGACAGGAGGTGAAGCTCAGGCGGTAATGTGGGTGATGAGGAGTGGTTGTAAATACAGATTAAGCTTCACTCAGTCCCCTATCGCTCACGTCCTGCTTTGTGGCCCAGTTCCTAAAAGGCCATAGACCTGTACCAGTCTGTGACCCGGGGGTTGGAGATCCCTACACTAATGGCCTAGAGACAAGATGCCTAACACATGTGCAAAGGGGAGCCCATAGCAAATAATAATGATGGTTGTCATTGACTGAGCTCTTTCTGCATATAATCTTATTAACCCCCACAGCAATTTGGGAGGAATTATAACTCTTATTTTACTGAAGAGAAAGTGGAGGATGAGCAAATTCCACACCCAACAAAAACAATAGATAGCTACACTGATATTAAGTCCAGCTCTTTTTTTTTTTTTGAGTTGGAGTCTCGCTCTGTCGCCCAGACTGGAGTGAAGTGGCCGCTCCCGGCCACCGCAGCCTTGACCCGCTGGGCTCCGGCGATCCTTCCGCCTCAGCCTCCTGAGTAGCCAGAATTACAGGCACGCGCTACCATGCCCGGCTGATTTTTTGATTTATTGTAGAGATGAGGTCTCGCCTAGTTGCCCAGGCGGGTCTCGAACCCGCGGGCTCAGGCAATCCACTCACCTCAGCCTCCCAAAGGCACGGGATTACAGGCTGAGCCACCGAGCCCGGCTTAAGTCCAGCTCTTTTTAACTCACAACATCATTCTTTCACCCTTGCATGTGTTACTTGTTTACAAACAGCCTGAAAACAGCAGAGTTTAATTTCTGGGATTCCAGCTACTCAGGTCTTATCTTGTGGTCTATTGAGATGCTTTCTTCTTATGTTCCTCCTTAGCCATCCATTAGGAATTCCTGAAGCCTTCCTCTTGAATCCTTACCTTTTGATTCCTTTTTCCTTTTCTAATCTGGCAGTCAGAGTCCTAGTTCTGGTCTTTTTTAGCCATGCTGCTTCGAGCTTGCATAATCATCTGTAAAGTCATCTATTTAGCCTTCTTAGATAATGACAGCTCACTTTCAAGCTATTTCACACTCTCATCCAAATTCCTTTAACTCTCCTGTTACACTGCAATGAGTGCCACGCAATTATTATTCTTAGTTATTCCATAATTGTTTCAAGTACTCATTCATTCATTCAACTACTCTATGTTTGAATATATGAGATAAATTAGACATTGAGTTAGGCAACATGTATAGAGATATATAGATAAGAAAGCTACCTTACGATTATTTTAATAGGGCAGATAAGAAATATACCAAATATTCATAGTACCATGTTAAAGCTAAAAAAAACCCAAAACACCATAAGAAATAAATAGCGCTAAAAAAAAAAAAAATTGGAGAAGGGAAGGACTGAGGAAGACATAGTGATTCCATTGTACTGAGGCAGAAGCTTTTGAGAGAGGATGCCGAGAGAAAGAGCCCTCTATCCAGCAGGCACTGCCAGAACCACACCTGGAGCTCGGTGAGGGCACTCTCGAGGAGGAACAAGCTGCTGTGGTGTGACTGGACTGCAGAGTATATCGAGGAGATGAGTGGAGATAGCGTATATGACAAAAGTCCTTCAACATCACGCAATGGGATCTTTGTTTAAAAGGGGAGACTCACTGGAATTTTTAAAAATGATATAATCAGAACTGTGTTTTGCATCCCTGCCCCTAATTAGCAGCAAGTTTAATATCATGTTTTTATATTTCTTTTACATTTCCTTAGAACTCAGGATAATTGTGAACACAAAATATTTAATAGAAAGCCAAGTGCAGGAGCAGAAAACCAAACACCACTTGTGCTTACTTATAAGTGGGAGCCAAATTAAGGATCTGCAAAGGCAGAGAAAATGGTATGATGGAAACTGGAGACTTAGAAGGGGGACAGAGAAGGGGTGGAGAGATGAAAAAATCACCTACTGGGTACAAGGTGCACAGGTGCGGGTGGTGAGTACAATTAAAGCCCAGACTTCTTCCCCACTATACAATGCAACCATGTAGCCAAAAACTATTTGTACTCCCTAAAGCTACTGAAATAAAAATAAATAAAAACAATAAAAATAAATAGCCAAGTGACTGATAATAAGCAAATTATATATGATAGCTATGTTATATATTTTGCTATTTGTCTGCGTTCATGAGTATTAGAATTAAAATTTTTTTTAAATGACAAAGTATAGAGTCCAATACATCTGCTAAGCAACTTGAAATTCAAGAAAAATGCCCCTTTGTTTCTGAATCAGTCTACTGACCTAAAGATAATATTATAGGTGCTAATTTCATCTTTAAAAGTATTTTTTATAAGATGGGAAGCTCTGGATAAAACGTATTTAAACATGACTTTAGTATTTATTATATTTACCTCATTGTTTTCTAGTATGGATTTAAAAATTTGTTTGCAGAACATTTTCCCTCAAATCCTAACAAGTATCTGGAAAATCTTTTCTTAAAAACACTTTCTATTTTCTCTTAAAAGTATGATTCAACTATTTTACATATCCACTTTTGTGTTATGAGAAAAGTTATCAGTTGGAGAGGGTGTTTTCACCACACTAAGTCAACAGAACTGGCGGTTTAGACAAGGCCAGAACGGCCAGGATAACCAATGACACACACTCCAAACTCCTGGCACATATGACCATGGAAGCATCCTGGCTATTCAAAGGCCATGAAAACAAACAAGTAAAAACGCCTTCTATTTCCTCTGAGGATTCCCTCATCAGAATGATGTCCCTCTTCCCAAGGTCAAGAACGAGGAGCTGAAAGACAGAAAAGATTTGGTTATTAGTTCCCACAAACCAATTTCGTTATAGAAGACACTTTTGTTCGAGTGAGAAAGATCCTTTATTTGCAGATTTTGTTGGGAAGGGAATGGTGTGGAGGTCATTTATTTGACCTGTGATTCTATATGCACCAGTTCCAGGACTGAAGTCAGCAAAGAGGACTCAGGTTCTGATCTCTGTGACTGGGAGGTAGAATTCTGGGGAAAATGCTCACCACATTGTAGAAGGGGGTGGTATGTTTAGAGTTTATCTTGCCTAAAGTAAAAGTGTACCATCTTTGACTAAATTCCTTATTACTGGTCAGGTGTAAAATATGTGTAAGGTAAAATAAATTTCTGCCCAGATAGTACTTTAAGAGTAACAAGTAATTATAGATATGTTGGGAACATGTATTTATAACTCTGGAACCTTTCTTCATAAAAACTCCAAGTTCCCTCCGGAGAGGTTGCTGGGATGTTTGGCTTTTCCTTATTTGTCATTGGGATTTAACAAGTTGTACTATTTGCAAATATATTCTTTTTTAGGGTGGAACTATGTTTTTATTTTTAAAACTTCATCAATATTTCTTGTTTCTTCTCATTTGTCACATTATCCTCGTGGCTTGAATAGAAGAGTACTGTGTGTGCAGAGAGTTTTCTATACTTGAGAAATTGGTTGGTCTGTTCTTTTGGAAAAATAATTACACAGCGTGTCCAATACAGATATTAACCTTGGCGGCATCTAGTCCTGCAGCAATGCAGGGTCAGGAGAGATTTGTTTGAGTTGTGCTCAGTGCATAAAAGACTATTTAGTTTTTTTTTCCTAAGCCAGGGAAGAACTATAGTTGCAAAGTGAGTCAACATCCTGCAGCCTCCCACAGTGTATCAGGCCGAGACATTATATTTTCCTTCTTGTATGTGGTACCGTCTATGGTGTCTCCCTTCTTTCTAAATCTGCTCTTCCCAGACGAAGCTGGTCTAGAAGTTGTTTGTACTGAGTGGTTTGGGGGGGGGGCGGTTAAGAATAGCAAGTCCAAGTACGTTATTATTATTTTCAGCCTTTTCTTCAGAAAAATGCCATGCACTGTATGCATTTATGAAGTAAAAATGGTAATTCCCGGTAGATCTATGCTGTGGAGGATGGGAAACAGATGCTTTGGTCAGACTCAGGGACTAACTGGAACATATCGTGGAAACACAAGAGAATAAGAAAGCAATTGCACAGCACTCTGGCTTTAATAAGCTAAGTGACCCACACGGTATGTGTGCACATTTTTCCCACAACATTTTGCTAACACAAGTTTGGCCTGATTTCCTGCTGCTAAGGGGAGTGAAGAAACGTTTTAATATAAGTACTTTATCCTGTCTACCTGTTTTGACTCAACACTTCAGTAGGAGATTGGAATCATGAGAGGTACCCTTCATTGAGATGAAGAAAAGCAACATCTTGAAGGAATGATTGAATAATACCCAGATTGTCACATCATGAATTTGTTGCCAACACAGAGAAATCTCTCTAAAGCTGTCATAGTGTGGGCTGGCGTGTGTCTCAGAATGAGCTCACCAGAAAGAGACCTTGAGAAAAGTTCTCGCATGCAAATAGCTTATTGAAAGGCGAACTCAGGAAGAAGAGGTAGGAGGGTGGGAAATTTAGACAAGGAAAGGAAGGGAGCCAATAAAAGATCTTATTAATGCAGTATCTGGACACCGGGGCTCAGTCCTTCTGAGGAATTCTGGGAAATAGTGTAGAACAGATTCAGCGATGTCTAACCCAAGGAGCAAGGAAGTTGGGGGTTTGTCTATGAGGTCTCATTCCTCATTGGTCTGCCCTTGGGGACGTTATCTCCTCAGGACCTTCAACTTGCCCTGAGCAAGGGCAGAACATACTCCTACAGCCAACAAGAAACCCCCAGGGAGAGAGTTGCATTGCCTTTGACTTGTACAGAAACCATAAGAGTCATTGGTTATGAGCAGACAGAATCTGCCACAGAATGCTAATAACTTATTTACCAAAGGAGATTTTTTAAAAAGCAAATGGATATACTGATATACATGAATGAATGAGTAAATTGAAGTTTGGTTGAGGCAGATGTTATATTTATATGATTTCTACTTCCCATCTTACAAAATTCTTATTAGTTACAAAGGGGAAAAGAGTAACTTTACAGTGCAGAAGGCTTGCGAGTCACCTTCATCATGTGAGCAAAGCTAATATAACCAATCATGAGACAAATCAAAGCCATATGCCGCCTGATTAACCAATAAGACCACACAATCACTTCCATGATGTCGCTGCCCAAGAGGCATGCTTTGTCGCTAATGTTGAAGGAACATCAGACAAACTCAACTGAACTTGGACATCCTATGATATGTAACCTGATCTGTAACCTTTAAAAGTACTAAGGTCATTAAAAAAGAAAACCTGCTTTTCTTGTCCTCACAATACTTATGACACCAAGTGCATGGGGTTTTTTCCCACACCAACTAATTCTCTAGTTCTCTGCCGACACCTACTGAGCGTACTGCAATTTAACTCAGTTCTAATATTGCCCTGAGTTACCACATACCAAAAAGCCCAGTCCAACAAGAGTGCCCCCCCCCCCCCACCCCCGCCACAGAGGCCAATCTCAGGTAGTGGCTTCCCAGGTTACCAACAATTTCTGTCTGACTTGACTTCAAGTCAGGGTTCCCACAATCTTTTCTTCCAATTCAGTAATTTTCTAGAAGATCTCATAGAACACAGGACTCAGTTTACTTACAATTTCAGATTAATTACAGAGGATATTTTAAATAATCAATGAATAGTCAGATGACGAGATATATGGGACAAGGTCCAGGAGGGTCCTGAGCACAAGAACGTCTGTCCCCATGGAGTCTGAGGTGTGCCACCCCCCGGCACATGGATGCATTCTTGTTCACGATCTGGAGGCTCTCTTAACTCCATTGGTTAGGGTTTTATGGAAGTTCCAAGAGGTAGACATAATTGATCAAATCATTGGCCCTGGTCATTGAACTCAAACTTGAGCTCCTCTCCCCTCCCTGGAGATGGGGGGATAGGCTGAAATTTCCAACCCTCTAATCACAAGGTTGGCTCATCTGGTAACCAGTGTAGATCCTCATTAGTAGACACTCAGGTAGAGTTGAAAGAGGCTTGTTAAACAACAAACAATACTCCTGTCACCCTTAGGAAATTCCAAGGGTTTTGGAAGCTCTATGGCAGGAGCCTGAGGCAGAGACCAAATACATATTTTTTATTATGTCACAGTCATTAAAATCAAGGAAAGACTGAGGAAGTGTACCGAAGGATCCTATGGAGTCATGACTACTCAATGTAACATGCAATATGGACTATGGATACCTTTTCTATAAAGGACGTTATTAGGACCATGAAAAAACTTGAATGGAGTCTCAAGATTAGATGTAGTGATATATCGATGTCAGTTTCCTAATATTGGTGCTATATGTGGGTATATAGGAGAGTATTCATATTAGTAGGAATTATACACCAACATACTCAGGGGTCATGGGGCGTTTTGGCTACTTACTCTTAAACGCTTCAGGGTTTCACATCATACATGTAGCTTTATAACAAGTTTGAAATTGTTTCAAACTCAACCTTTTTAAAAAAGTAAATAATTAAAGAATCAAGGCAAAATTATGTAAAATGTATCCACCCTCTTTTCCCTTTAGAGAGTCTCTCCTTGATAGTGGGTGGTCTTATACAGAGCATCGTTGTACCACTACATAGGGACCATAGAGCCAAATTAGACAATATACTAGAGATCCAGCTAAACTCTAGTCTGATTGAGAAATATTTTCGTTTTGAATAACCTCAAGAGAATTGCCTGATGTCATTATCCGTGCTGAGAATGAATCCTCTTCCCAAGTGTTTGTTTATAGCAGGTGAGAAATTTCACAGCAATTGTTAAAGTAGTTGGAATAAGGAAAATAAAGGATTGTGAGGGACACCATGGTAGATTCCTGAATTTTTTTTTTTTTAGTTGGGGTCTCACTTTGTCGCCCAGTCTGGAGTGCAGTGGCACATTCACGGCCACCCTAGCATCGACCTGCTGGGCTCTGGTGATCCTTCTGCCTCAGCCTTCCAAGTAGCTGGAACCACAGGTGCGCTACCATGCCCCGTAAATTTTTTATTTATTGTAGAGACAAGGTCTTGCCAAGTTGCCCAGGTTGATCTCGAGCCTGTGGGCTCAGGCAATCCACTCGCTTCAGCTTCCCAGAGTGCTAGGATTACAGGCTGAGCCACCGAGCCCGGCCAATTCCTGAATTTATAGGTACAGGAATTTTTGTCAATATCTTTTGTTAATAAATAGCAGCTGTCCTTTTAGACAAAGGATATTAGTATGTAAGGGGGCTTTTAATACAGCTTAGAACAGAGCTTGGCACTGCTGCTCTGTTATCATTGTCAAATTTTAGGTTCTGCAACAAGGACAAAAAGTTTTATTGCTTGCTCAAAGCTTCTGCATCCTTAACCAACCCCATGTGTCTAAAGGATTTATATGAGTTTCTTCAATATTTTATTGCCAGCCTTCAAGAAACTATTATAAATTAGATCTCCAAATGGTCCCACATTTTAAGTAAAGACCTTTGTTGGGGTTTAACTTTTGTTTTGTGCCTTCCATTAAATCTCCTTAATTCAGGCCACCGAAGAATGTCAGTTTTAATTAGGGAAAGAATTATAGAATACTCTCAATTTAGTTATAGCAGAAATTCATTAAAATCCTGTTTGTTACATGTTGATCAAGTAAATATGACTTAGTTCCTGTTCTCTTGGGATTCACCATTTTGTATGAGAGATGGACTTACACGGACTTGATACAATGTGCTAAGAGCCATTAGTAGTTTGTGAAGGTGGTCACAGGGAAATGTGTATCTGGGTGGAGTTTTGAGATGCATGATGAAGACATTCTTGGCCAAGGTGTCAACAAGAACAAGGGTGTAGGGATTTTGAAAATTCATCATGTGTTTGAGAGTGCTGTGGAGTCCAGTGCAGCTATAGGGGCAGGAGGGTAGATGCATCTAGAAAGGTAAGTTGGACACTGAATAACATTGGTAAGAAAAAGTTTTTAAGAATTACTTCAATAATGTGTAGTAATACTTTTCATTAGACCAATAATTTTAAGAGAATATTTCTAAAATATTTGAAGTTAGTAGGTTGCCTTAAATTTCTAAAAAATTTCCCTTGGATTGTCATTTGTATTACTAATATGCTTAGATACACAATCTTAGAAACTGTGTATTACCAGGATTAATTTAGAATATTATTATTACAGATTTTTTGAAGGATCTGGTTATTACATATTACAGATGATCATCAATTACTCGTTTTCTTTATCTCATTGGAACTATAAATCTGTCTTGGCATTGTATGGAGCAGTATTTCCAAGACTATGTTTCATATGCAAAGCAAAACATGATTAAAACAAATTTAGGAAGTGTCTTTGTCTATTTTCTGCTGCTATAACAGAATACCACACACTGGGTAATGTATAACGAATGGAGATTATGTCTTACTTTCTGGAGACTAGGAAGTCCAAGAGTATAGTGCCAGCAACTGGCGAGGACCTTGTGCTGTGTTATTCCATAGCCAAGGGCAGAAGGCAGAAGTTAGTACATGATACAGAGAGAGAGAGGCACCAGGGGCTAGACCTGCTTTATAACAACCTACTCTTGAGATAACTAACCTGCTCCCACAATCATGATATTAATTCATTCATGAGGGCTCCTCCCTCATGACCTCATCAACTCTTATTAAGGTTTCACCTTCCAACACTGTTCCCAATGAACTTCTGGGAGACACATTCAGACAATAGCAGGAAACAACAGAATAAACAAAATCAACTGACTTTTGACTGGGCAATTTTTCTGGGCCTTTAATATGGTAATATTCTTTGTGAAACTCCAAAAGGGCATACATACAGTAATTAGCAGTTTTAAAAATTATGTGACAAATATGTACTTAGTGGATCACTAGTATCATTTTGAGAAAAAAGCAGCATTCTGTGAACTACTGGATGGCTAATGCTATTGGAAACCATCCGGGTATCACATTGCAGGTCAGACTGCAGCCGTAGCGGTTGGCACACTGGCGGCCATGATGCAGTGGAATGGTAACAATGAATTCCTTTCCTTGGAAGCCCTCCTTTGGGATGGCTTGCAGAACAATAATTAATTTTATTATAGCTTGGATCCTTCCTCTAAACTATTATTTTTCCAATAAAATAAATGCTGTGTACAGGTGCTTATTTCTATAATAACCACCTCTTTTATTTACAAGGTGTTTCTTAGCTTGACAATTATACATTTCTCTTAGTCACAAAGGTTCATGACTACTAGGAAAACGGAAGGTACTTTCTGTCTTCAGCCATGCATCTCCAAGTTCAGTAAATATATTGAGCCTTTTTTTTTTTTTTTCTGAGGCTCACTCCATTGCCCAGGCTAGAGTGCAGTGGCATGCTCATGGCCAGCCCAGTGTCAACCTGCTGGACTCAGGTGATCCTTCCATCTCAGCCTTTCAAGTAGCCGGAACTATAGACGTGTGCTATCATACATGGCTAATTTTTGATTTATTGTAGAGATGAGATCTCGCCAAATTGCCCAGGCTGGTCTTGAACTCGTGGGCTCAGGCAATCTTCTCACCTCGGCCTCCCAA
Organism: Tarsius wallacei; assembly: GCA_963574415.1. NCBI lineage: Eukaryota > Metazoa > Chordata > Mammalia > Primates > Tarsiidae > Tarsius > Tarsius wallacei. The sequence continues at coordinate 13,720 of CAUYQG010042790.1, forward strand.
AGTGCTGGGATTACAAACTTGAGCCACTGTGCCCAACAAGCCTCTTTTTAGTCTGTTAAAAAAACGTTGTGTGCAACTTGAGGTAGTGAGGAGTGAAGGTTTTGTGAAGAAGAAGTTTCCAAAACTGGTGAAATGTCAGATCTGCACGCCTTTAAAAATACTGAATTCTGAGTCCCCTGAAAGACTTTCTACGTCAAAATATACAGGAGGGGGCTTGGGATGTTTATCTTTAAAAAGCTTCTCAGATGATTATGATGAACTGGCTGGCAGATTGGCTGATTGCAGTGTCCAGCTGAAATTTGTTAAAGCTTGACACTTTTGTTCCATAACCTTCTTGAGGTCTATGTGACATTTAAATCAGATTTACTTTGCATGTTTTTAAGTGTTGTGGGTTTTGTTTTTTTTTTTTTTTTTGAGAATAAGACAATGATACTCCAAAAAGTACCTCTGACGTTTATCTTTCTCTTTAGAAGTCCATACATTATATATTGATGTTTCCGCAGAGTTTTGGTTGATTACATTTTTCACATTGTGCTCTCTTTTAGGAAACTATCTAATCTCAGGGCTTCCATGACCACCTCATGCAGATCACCTCTTTCCCAAACTACAGGTTCTACATGCAACTCCAACTAGACTTCCCTACTAGACATCTTTTTCAGGATGCCCCATGGCAGAGTAAATGTCATTTGCCATCCTCTCATGCCAAATCTATTCTTCATTTTGTGTCTTCTATGGTAGCACTGCCCTCCACCTAGTTATCCAAATCCGAGTAATCAGTCTTTGTTTTACTCTTCCACCAAGGTCACCTCTATATTCTAATCAGTATCAAGTTCTGTTACCCTAAAAATTGATTGTAGCCCTACCTTGAATCCGTGCTGCTTGGTCCCCAGCTTCAGAATCAAGAATTCAGGCAAGTGACAAACATTGGAATACTCTTGTACGATATTTGAATACTCATTTGTGATAGCATTGTATTTATGAAAAAATACCCACTGAGAAAGAAGCATTTGATTTGCAGTTGAATTTTCAAATCACAACCTATTTGTAAATTGAAGACTGACTATACTAGTAATTAGTCAAAAAAATTCAATAAATTTTTCAAATGTTGTAGATATTGCTATTTAGGAAAAAAATGATTACAGATAGAGAGGCCCTTCTACAGATATTTTGAAGAGAATGTCCAGATTTTTTCAGAAGGTTTAGAAATCTGTGGTTCTATAAAATGTATTTATTTCATTAGAACATTTATTTCCCGCTTGCTTTTTTTGGTGAGGGGAGAGGTTCCTTTATTGTTTTGGCACTAGGACTGAGTTCTAGTTACTGTACATTAGAACTAATAGTGTTTAGCGGGCCAGCAGTCCCCAACCTTTTTGGCATCAGGGACTGATTTCATGGAAGACAATTTTTCTGGAGGGAGGGGATATGGTTTCATCTATTGTGCACTTTATTTCTATTATTATTACATTGTAATATATGATGAAATATATAGCATCACCACCTCAGCTCCACCTCAGATCACTGGGCATTAGATTCTCATAAGGAGTGTGCAACCTAGATCACTTGCATACTCAGTTTACAACAGGTTTCGGGCTCCTATGAGAATCTAATTTCTCCGCTGATCTGAAAGTAGGCAGAGCTCAGGTGGTAATGCCAGCAATGGGGAGCAGCTGCAAATAAAGCTGAAGTTTCGCTGGCTCTTTCGCCCCTCACCACCTGCTAGGCAACCTGGTTCCTAACAGGTCCGTGGCTGGGGGTTGGGGGCCCAGGTAGCAGACAACTAACATCTTGCTTATCCAATATTCATTGCCTCCTGTATGCCTGGAGGTGGGGATAGGAACTTTCCAAGATGATGAAAATGTGGTGTTGGCTCCAGGGATGTGTATATTTGTCAAAGCCCGTCCAACTGTACTTTGTTGTAAGTAGTAAACCTGGTTTTAAAGAAAAAAAAAGGTTCTTCTATGGTAAAATATCCCCTGTGAACTGTCCATTTACCTGGGCGAGGCCTGATGACCAGGAGAGAGAAACTGACACACAGGAGTGAGCCTACTCAGAGAAGTAACAGTGGGACATGCCTCCAGGGAAGACTGGCCACTGTGGATATAGCGCCCGAGACCGGCTGTGAAGCGGGGACCTTGGCACCTGCAGGTCTCAGAGCAGGTATCAGGCGGAGCCTCCCGAGACCCCAGGGGATGCACCTGCACCAGTGGACCGTTCAGCCCAAGGCAGGGCGAGCACGGTATCCAAAGGCAGGCTCCCTCTTGCTCTGACAGTTATGTTAATAGAAGTATGCTGAAGCATTATCACCCAGTCTTAGGGTGTGTGAATGGATTGAAAGAGGAAGAAATGAGAGACAGCCAGAGAGACAATATAAGAAAAATATCATTTGAAGAGGACCTACTTATCTCTAAAAAATGCAAGCTAGTGAATGTGAGCATCAGGGCTGCAGTTGACTAAAGCAGCATCTGGGTTGCATGTATGGTCCCAATCCTGGCTCCCAGTGGCCCGAACCATTTGGCCATTTTCTAGCAGAGGGGAGAAATGCAATGGATATAGAGCACAGCAGGTGTGCCCTTATTTTCACTCTCTTTTTTTAAAATTCTAAGGTCGATTTGCATTTCTACAAAAAAAGGCAGTTGAAACAATATAAAACACATTTAAAGGAAATTACCTGCCAATTCCTATCTTGCACAGGGTTAGGGTATACTGAGGGAGGGCTGTAGTGGGGGAAAAATTAACTCCACGGCATATTTGGATGGAACTTGGTGACAGGTGAGCTTGGAATTTCAGATGGATATTCTGACATTAACTTTGTCTGCAAGGACCAGCAGATCTTCTGAAATGGCTGCGGGAAGGAGCGCCAGCCTTTGGCCTCAGGAGCCCTTCTGGCGAGACACTCATCACACACAGTGTGCATAGTGTCCACTGGCTGGCAGGCCCTCCCTTCGGGGTCACCACAGACCTGTTATTGCAGGGTTTCCCTACATGGGGCAGGCAATGCAACAGTCAAGCACGCTGACACTGGGGTCTGCCCAATTAATTGATGTTACTGTGGTAACGTTAGGGGATTTTTATATAAGGGCTAGGGCCTCCTTTTCACTGCTTCTTGGGGAGGGGGCTAGGAGGATGCATGTGGTTGTTTGCTTGTTTTTAAATTTTTAAAATGGATATTATAAATTGGAGACAGGAGAATTTAAACTAACTTCTATGCTGGGCAGTTCAGTACAGGAGAAGAAAAGCCACCAGAAATGCAAGGGCAGTCTCCTCTCCTTTGCAGAGGAGATGGGGCTGGGGTCTGGGGAAGTGAGTAAGTAAAAAATAAACTGAGTGCAAGAAAATGGGAGTGGCCAGGAAAACGGGAAGAAGGGAAGCACAACTCCCCCCCTCCCATTTTTTTTTTTTTTTTTTTTTACCTTATGGGCTAAGTGTAACTTAAAGATTTTGGATAAATTTGGACAAGAAAAGAAACACCATTCTTTTGAAGTAGATTGAAGCATTGATTTTTAAAACAATGAAAGCAGAACTAGAACATCTTAAATTTTTAATCCTTTCTTTACAGGTTACCTAAACCACTTTTGTTTAAGAAAACTATAGAAAGTTTGTAACTGCCACATGCCAACGCCAGGCGGTGGCATGTGTCAGTTTTCCACAGAGTCTTGCTTTGCAGGATGTCTGAATGCACTGCTTGAGATTTCTGTTCACACTTGCTGGAATTGATCGAGACTGATTTTAGTCAAGAGGTTGCTTTTCCCCATATTTCTTTGTAAACTCTTCAACGTTCCTACAGAATTTTTTTACAGTCTTTAAAATATTCTTCAACTAGGTCAGCCCGAAGCAGGTGCTCGGACTGGGGGTTGTTTACCAGTGCTATGAGGGACTGGATTACTTGGTCAGTTTTTGTTGCTGGCTTCCAGTTTTCAGCACTAATTACTGGCAGACAGACCTGCCCCTTTTCTTCGATGTTTGGGTGATAGATCTTTGTTTTAAATATGATCTTCAGTGGTTTGAATGGGTACTCGGCTGGAAAGTTGATTTTGATTCTGAAGGCCGCCTTATCATATGGAGGGTTGTCAAGAACAATAAACCCTTGACAAGTCAATAAATTAGCTTCATCAACCTGGATGTTACGGAAATTTTCATTCCACATTTGCGGATTTATTCAAGATCCTTCATCAGCCTCCTGCTGGCCACCATCTTGAATCTCGCCTTATTTTCTAATGCACACAAACCCGTCATCCAAATCCCCAAAGTAAGGCTTGGGTATAGATACTTAACTCCATTCATATTTTATCTCTGAAGAATGACTTTCAGAAAAGATACTCTAGCACAAGAGTGAAGAAATATTTACCTGATACAAGGCAATCACTGCAGACAGACAAACTTGAAGGTGGCAAGTGTGATGTTTTTGATTCTTTGAAGAGTTTTCCCCCAAAGTGCTTCTCTGTAGGCGGCATTTTAAAAAAATCCCATCTCATCCTTGTTTGCAACTCCATACCAGGTACACCATAAGATGCTTCCGTTTCAGCCCAGAAAGCAAAATCCTAGACTTGGATACTTTTAGATGTAAACTTCAAAGAGGTCAGCTGCTCATAGGAGAAGATGGGAAACAGATGAGTTACCTGGTGGGATTCTAAGCCCCAAGATTAGAGGTTTGGAAGCATCTCTTAATTCTCAAAAAATCAGATGGGGGTATTGGCAGAGAATCCCTAAGAATGAGAGGAAGAATTAAGCAATCCAGGCTGTACATTTCCATTCTTTTCTTCCTTCTCAGATTTCTCAGCACAGACTCCTGCCCTGCTCCCAGACATCTTACTTATTTGTGTCCATCATCTGCACAGTTTATGCATCTAGATAGTTGCAACATTCCAATGAGGATAGAAGAAAGACAAACCCTTGCCACTCTTCTTGTTTCTTCCTTGATGATTCATTCATTCACTTAAAAATGACTTACTGATTGCCTCCCATCAGCCAAGCGTTATTCTTGGTGCTCAGGATACATCAGTGAGCAAGCAATCGCACATTCCTTCCCCGAAGGAGCTTATATCCTTGTCAGGGGCAAAACCCAAAAGACTAACAATAAGCAAAAAAAAATAATAATAATAATTAAATGATTATTCATTAAAATAAATAATATTAAGACTATCAAATAACAATAAAATTAATTTCAATATTATTATAAATTAAATATTTATCATTTATAACAAAAATAATTTAATAAATATTAAAAATAAATAAGTTATCAGTTTGCTAGAAGATCAAAAGAGTTATGTATTGAATTGTGTCCCCTCAAAATTCATATACTGAAGCTCTAACCTCCATTTCCTCAGAATGTGACATTTGGAAATGGGGTTATTGTGGATATGATTAGTTAAGATGAAGTTATTTGGGTGGGACCTAGTTCAACATGACCAGTGTCCTCATACAAAGGGGAAATTTGAACACAAAGAAACAGACACTCACACAGAAAGAGCGTCATGTGAATGCAAGGGTGGAGATTGGGGTGAGGCATCTGTAAGTCAAGGCACACCAAGGACAGACAGAAACCACCAGAAACTAGGAGAGGCATGGGACAGATTCTTTCCCGTAGCCAGGAAAGGAACAAACCCTGTCCTGCGGAGTTCACACATTTCGTTTCTAGAACTGGGGGGCAATGAATTCCATAGTTTAAACCACTCAGTTGATGGTATTTTGTTATTGCAGTCCTAGGAAACAAGAATTGGGACTGTGAAACAACAAGCAAACAAACAAACAAGTAAAGGAGAGTAAAGGGTAGTAGCAATCCTTAACAGGCATCTGTCTCCTACAGGGGAACCAAAAGGTAACGAATTATTTTCTTGACATCCCCACCCCCTACTAGGAAAAGCTGATTTTTGGTCCTCTCTCCCTTCCCCCAGTACTTTGTAAACATCTCCATAACAGCTCCCACCAAATTGTCCTGAGTGATTGATTTCTGTCTCCATCTATCTCACCAGACTGGGGGCATCTTAATTGCAGGGACCATCTCATTCTCCTTCCTGTGTCTGAATTTCTAGCGCACAGTCTGTGCTTAATAAGTGCTCAGTTCATGTTCATTAAATACATGAATGGAGAACGCATACCAATTCAATGAGAAGTTAACATTTGTAAGTTTTCTGTGGTCTTATAATATATTTAAATTATATTAATTGCTATAATAAATAATACATATTTTATTATTTATATAAATATAATATAAATTATAAATATATTTTAATATATTTATTTTTATATAATATAAATATATGTAATAAATTAATATAATTTGATGTAGAGGAAATCCATAACTCATCAGAGCGAGGGCAACTGCGGACATAACAGTTCCCATGGAGCTGACATCCTGAGGCAGTGAGGGGTGGCAGGGTGGGGTACTTTTGGCCTGCTGTGAGAGGTTTGTTCCTGTTTCCCCTTTGAAAACCAGAGATGACAGTAACACTGCCATAAAACCTCACAGGATTGCTATAAGCGTTAAATAAGCTAACACATGGAATGAATGCCTCAATAGTGCCAGGCCTTGAGTGAGCTCTTGAAGAATGCCAACCATAATTATTGTTGTTCACAAAAACTCACTTGAAAAGACTAGTAAGATCATTCAATGAATTAGGTGCCTGGGTTACTGTAGCTAAAATGAAGTTCCAGAATTATTCTCATTGCTCATTGAGCTGAAAATCTCATGGAGAAATAAAAGAGTAATGAAATAATCACAAAATAAACAGCACAGGTATGTGGATTTTAAAAAATTTGTTTGTTTGTTTTGTTTTGCTTTTTGTTTTTTTGAGTTGGAGTCTCACTCTGTCACCAAGACTGGAGTGGCACAATCATGGCTCACCGCAGTCTTGACTTCCTGGGCTCAGGTAATCCTTGTCAGTAGCTGGGACTCCTGAGTAGCTGGGCCTACAGGCATGCAACATCACACCTGGTTAATTTTTTATTTTGTAGAGACTATGCTGCCTAGGCTGGTCTCTAACTCCTGGACTCAAGTGATCCTCTCATCTTGGCCTCCCAAAGTGCTGGAATTATAAGCATGAGCTACCACGCTTGACCAGTGATTGCCCCCATGTGAGAGAAATAGCTTGTACTTTGAGGCCACTAAGAGGAAATTTAACTGGTAGGCAGGGTCACCGATAATGAGTTGAGATCTCAGATGTGAGTAGAAATTGGCAACTGAGGTCAGGAAGAACAGCGTCTTGGGTAGAATGAGTGGGTATCCAAAGACCCCGAAGCAGCAGGGGCTTGTCTTGTTAAAGGAAAGACAAGCGTACCTGGGGTGAGGTGAGAGAGAAGACTATGGTTAATGGTGATGCTGTATAATCACTCAGCAGCCAGTTCACGTAGAGCTTTGTCACCTTGCTAATTGTTTGGCACAGTGGAACCTGTGTGAGGTGTTGAGTGGGTGAGTTGTCGGGAACAACATACACAGAGTTTTGTTTTGAAAATGATCCATGTTTTCAACACGCCTTCATGCCAAGAGAGAAAGCTGTTTTTTTTTCTCCTAGGTGATTTTACATTCAGATTACATAGTGTAGAGTATAATGAAAAATATGTTGTGTAATTAATCTTGTGGCCAGAAAGAGGTTGTGTGTGTTTATATACCCTTACTCTTCTGTCATTTGCACAAATCTCATTTGGTATGAAGGTCCATTACATATGCTGTTTTCCTCTTAGTTCCTTCTTAACTGAATTTAATTAGAGAGTCCTGGGAGGCAAAACTAACTAAAACTGCTAAGTTCCCTGAAACTAGTGACATTAAAATCATTCTGTTTCCTTGTCAGCACAGCCTAGAAGATAAGATGATTCTAGTCATATATTATGATACATTGTTTTTCATTTTCCAAGAGATGCCAGGAGCTATTTATTGGTTTCCAGCATTAATGGGGGGGGGGGTGAAGTTTGAATTTAATATAACAGAATTAAAACATTTAGCCTATACCTATTTGCTACATTGATGGAAGAAAAATAAGTATTCCAGAGAAAAAGAAACGTGCTAGGTTGGATTTTCATGACACCAAGGAACATTTACCCTCTTGTTTTATCCAACGTAATGGCAAATAAATTAGAGAAGTTTTACACTTAAAGATATATTCTACACCATTTCTCTAGGTATATGATGGAAAAACAAATCAATAGTTTTAAGAATATCAGAGAACAGTTAGAGCACCTCAATAATGTCAGTTTAGGAAGTTACACTTCAACACGGGATATGATTGACTACTGACAATATAAAACTAGATTAAAGGTGTTTTAATTTACCATATTGGTACATAAATAAAGGAGTCTGCAGGAAAGAAACTTAAGAGAGTAATATAAGTAATAGAATATTGGTTAATTTCTTTGGAATCCCTCAACTTAACTTGTCTTGTTAACACACTGCAGCACTCACTACTCAGTGCTCCATCTGGATAACTCTGGCATCACAATACTCTCAAATGCCAGTAAAATGAAAATGAATTTGTTTTATTAAGAGAGGGCACAAAGTGTGTAAGACGTCTTCTATTGATATCTGTAGTATTTTCCTTTCCAAACAAAGTTTTAATAGAAAATAGACGGGAATAGGATATACTCACATTCTACAAATTCTTTCTTAGAAATAGTAAGAGGCTCTAAGTAACAAATCCTTAATTATTTGACTTTGCGAAATGACATAAGTGAAGAAATACTTACAAAATGTCTCTAATACCAATTGGCTAAAAAATTAGATTCTTCATTAAATTAAAATTTGTTTTGGCATTCTTTAGTAAATTTACATGCTTTCTTCTAATATCTGTGATGGATTTTTCTAAAATTCTTCCTAACACCCAAACATTTTTTGAAATAAGTTTACTAGCCTAATCTATAGGCTCTAATTTACATCAGGAAGGGACATGATGCCTTAAAAACAATCAAACTCCAGCTGAAAGATGCAGCACCTAAACACGGAAAGGAAAGACATTTAACAATGGCTGAGTATGGATCAGGGATATATTTAGTTCTTGGTTTTAAGGTTGTTAGCTTTTTTTAATTAGGTAAAAATCATATATATTTTTTATCCAATAAGAAACATCATGCTTTAATTTTTTAGTCAGAAATAATTTCCCATGAAGAGAATGATAATCTTAACTCTGTGGCTTTCCATGGAAAAGAAATTGTGGGCTGCTCAAACCCTCTCTTAAATCTCTGGTTAGCCACAATGCCAGCCCTGGCAAATGGATAGAACCTACATTTCCAAGTTTGCCAAATAAAGACAGATGCTGCCTGAAGGTTTAAGGCCACTTGTGGCTATATTCCTACAGTAAAAGCAAAAACCAAGCTGACCTGAGCTTGACAGCAGTAGCTGTCAGACTCAAAGATGTGAGTCTTCAGTGCACTTACTACACCTTTCAACTATTTTATTTAGATTCTCTTACTATTTTCTTTTGGGCTCTATGACTAGAATATAAGCTCCATAACACAGTGTCTTTCTAGCTCCATGTTTTATCTCCCAGTATTAGCAGAGTAACTGGCACACAATAAATAGGCCTATTAACTAAGCTTTACTTTTATCCTTGTCTTACTGAACTGCCACCTTTATAGAGAGTTACAGTTTAAGAAATTATAAATTTGTATATATTGACATAAAATTATATCCCCCATCTGCAAAAAAAAAATCCAAAAGCAATAAAGCAAATGAAAACCAATATCACAAAAGAATATATTGAGAGAAAATAACACAGTGATAAGAATCCAATTGTTATAGATATTAGAAAAAAATTGATATTAGAAGAAAACATTGCCAAATTGATATAAACATCTTGAAGTACAAAAACAATATCCTTTGTTTGCAAGGATGTGGGAGGCAGGGGTGGACTATAGCTAGAAGGTAGAGATCTCGTCTGCTTGATTTCAGAAACAGAGTAAGTATGCCTGATTGGGATGCCACATGGACAAGCCATGTTTCTAGAAAGTGATATTTCTCTATGGTATTGAGGAAGAAAACATTAATCAGAGTGTGTGTGTATATGTGTGTGTGTGGGAGGGGGTGCGTGCGTGTGTGTGTGTGTGTGTGTGTATGTGTGTGTGTGTGTGTGTTGGAGAAAATGCCACCTATCTCAACTGTTTGGGAAATGGTAAAAGCTACATAACATTTCTTGTAAATCCTTAGATCAAAGAAAATCCCAAATGTCCTGGAACATAGTCCTGGCCTGGGCCCGATCTTTCCCACAAACTTCTTCCATAGAACTGATTCAGAAAACCAGCAAACAAACAAAAAAGTTCAATAATGAAAAAGGACCAGTACACAATCTATACAGAGATTCTTTTTGGAAAAAAAGAAGCAAGCAGAAAGGAAAAGAAAGAAAGTAATAGATGAAGAACACTCATGAGAAAACTATTGCCATTGAACAAATCAATATTTTGCCATGAATTTAAACAAATGCAATACAGTAATAGTCTCTATAAAGTAAGATACAAAAGAAACATGGAAGAGATGAAGACACAGTATAAGGATCTGAAATTAGTTGCCACATACTCAAAAAGTTCAGAGGACATCAAGCAGGATAAATAACAAACAAAAAATTCACCTAGGCACACCATATTCAGACTGTTAAAACCAAAGATAAGCCGGGCTCGGTGGCTCAGCCTGTAATCCCGCGCCTTTGGGAGGCTAAGGTGAGTGGATTGCCTGAGCCTGCGGGTTCGAGACCCGCCTGGGCAAGCGAGACCTCATCTCTACAATAAAAATCAAAAAAATAGCCAGGTGTGGTAGTGTGCGCCTGTAGTTCCGGCTACTTGGAAGGCTGAGGCGGAAGGATTGCCGGAGCCCAGCAGGTCGAGGCTGCGGTGGCTGGGAGCGGCCACTGCACTCCAGTCTGGGCGACGAAGTGAGACTCCAACTCAAAAAAAAACCAAAAACAAAAAACCAAAGATAAAGATAAAATATTGAATACAATAAGAGGTATAAAAGATACATTATACAAATGGAAACAAAGATAAGATTATAGCAGACTTCTCATCCTAAACTATGACAGCCAGAAGACAATGGGGTGACATTTTATAGTATTGAAGGGAAAAAAACTGCTAGCCCAGAATGATTTACCCAGTTACATTTTCAGACTTAAAAAACTGGAAGAATTTATTCCTAGTAAATCTGCACTATAATTAATGTTACAGTGATTTCTTGAGGGGAAAAAAGATACCAGAAAAAAATAATACCAGAAAAAATTTGAATCCATATAAAAAAATTTAAAAATGCTGGAAATGGCATTAATGGAAGAGAAATGAATTTATTATAATCATATTTTAATGATTCTAAAACATAGCAGACTGTCTAAAGTGAAATGAGTAGCAATGTATTGTGTTTGTAGCATATGCAAAATTATATATGATTAAAAATAGCACAAATACTGGGAGAGAGAATTGGGAGCACACTGCTGTGAGGTCCTCATGCTACATGTGATGCTCTATAATATTATGAGTCAGGCAGGCTGCAATTATGTAAAGATGTGTACTGTTAGTTCTAAGACATGTATTAAAATTTTTATTTAAAAGATATAATAATAAGCCAACATGTCATATAAAAATTCAATGATAAAGACTACTCAGTCCAAAAGGACGCAGAAAAAAAGAGGGGAAAATAAACAGAGTAAATAGAAAACTGCTAGCATGATGATAGATTATATTTCAACCATATAAATAATTATATTAAGTGTAAATGGCATAAACACATCAATCAAAGACAGAAATTGTCAGATTCAATTTTTAGAAATCAATACAACTATATGCTCTCAACATGAAACCTACTTTAAATATAAAGACATAGATAAGTTAATGATTAAAGGGTGAAAAAAGGCATATCAAGCCAATAGTAATAAAAAAGGCTTTATTGGCTGTATTAACATCAGAAAATATAAACTTCAGGACAAGAAATATTACCAGGAATAAAGAAGAACATTACATAATAATAGTGAGGCCAATTTACCAAGAAGATATAACAATTGTAAATATGCATGCACCTAACAGTTTCAAAATACATGAAATAAAAACTTACAGAACTTAAAAGAGAAATCGAAAATCTCCGATTATATTGGAGGCTTCAATAGTTAACATTTTAACTAATAGAAGGTGGAAAAATATGTGTATTCCAGATTATCATTTACGTAAAATAAGTAAATAGCAAATCCACTACTTTGGCAGACTCTCACTGGGAGAGACCAAATACTACATCCCCGTTCTTGCAGACATCCCCTATATCTACAAGTGCTTCTGTTCGAATCAGCACTTTACTTGACTTGGTGTTCCTAAAATGGGAGAACAGGAATATAAAGTTATGATAGTCGGCTCTTGAGAACTTGTCTTCAATGAGAAAGAGTGAGACCACACTATGGAGGGAAGCAGAGCCAATAAATGACTATCTTGTTATCAGGAAAGAGCCCTCTGACAGTGCCTGAATTTCTGTTTTATTTTCAATCATTTATTTCTACATAACTTATTTTTTTCTTTTTTCTTTTTTTTTTGAGTTAGAGTCTCACTCTGTCTCCCAGGCTGGAGTGCAGTGGCACACTCACAGTCACCCCAGTGTCGACCTGCTGGGCTCTGGAAATCCTTCCGCCTTAGCCTTCCAAGTAGCTAGAACTGCAGGCATGTGCTACCATGCTTGGCTAATTTTTTTTTTTTAGAGACGTGGTCTCGCCAATTTGCCCGGGCTGGTCTCGAACCCACAGGTTCAGGCAATCCACTCACACATCACTTATTTCTACACTAGGTATACAATATTGAATAAAAGCAATCACATCTCTGCTTTCATGGGACTCATACTCTATTGTAAGAGTGAGGCAGAAATAAACATGTACGTGAATGTAGTGTGTGTGTGCCTGCCTGCACACATTATACTATCACTATTATAATAAAGCATGTGTTTGAAAGTGGGGCATGCTGTTAAAGAATGACTGAGAAGGGGTCACAAAAAGCTTTTCTGATAGAGTGAGCGCATCAAAGGAAACACACTGACTGCAGAGAGCAGTAGCGATGAACCTGAAGCAAGAGCACGTTGCACATTTTCAAGGAATGACAAGAAGGGGGTGTGCCTGTGAGAATGAGCGTGCAGGGTGACAGAAGAGGTTAGAGAAGAAGTAGAAAGACAAATGACCTGCAGCGTTGTAGGTCATTGGACAGACTGAACTCCTCTCCAAGAAAGACGAACAGCCATTTGGAGGGTTTTTGGCAGAGGGCTGATATGCTCTGGGATTTGTTTCAATCTTTCTATCATGAAGTATAAATGTATCTTTCATTAAGTAAAAAAGCTGTTCAATAAATAGTTTTCTTTCTGTTCCTAAAGTCCTCTGCCCACTCCCGCATAAAAACATTGTTAATAGTTTCTTGTGAATTGTGTCAGAGCTTCTTCATGCATATACAAGTATATACAAAACTTTATTATTTTAATCTCTCCTTTTTATGCAAATGGTAGCATCTTATGCAAGAATATTCTGCTGCATGCTTTTTTATTTAAAAAGATCTTGTGTATATATGTATACATATATGTCTATGGATATAAAACCTTATTGCATATGTGTATATACTTATAAATGTATATAGATAGAAAATATTATTATGTATATATGTAATATAAGCATATATGCATATAGATATACAATCTTATTGTGTATATACACATATATGTATATAGATATAAAATCTTACTGCATATGTATGTATATGGATATATATGATGACCTTAAAATCTCTAGAATGGTACACAGTTAGAGGTAAATAGTATCTCAAGGAATAAAGGCATCTAAGTTATTTAACAAGTGACCTGTTGGCCATTTGCAAACAGTGCTGCAGTGACTAAACTTGTACATATACAATTTCAAATATGTGCAAATAGATCTGAAAGATAAATTCGCAAAAGTGAAACTGCTTAGTCAAAAGGCATCTTCATCTGTGATTTTGCCAGGGGCTGTCAAGTTGTCCTTCACAGGAGTTAGAATAATTTTTACTTCTACCAACAATGGATAAAGTTTACTCTTTTCTCACAGTCTACCCTACCCCAAAATACTGTCATTAATGGCAGCAACTTTTACTCTGTGCCAGGAGTTGTATGTTATATAAATTTATGCATTTAATTCTTTTGTTGTTGTTGTTTTGAAGTCTCATTCTGTCACCCAGACTAGAGTGCAGTGCCATGATCATGGCTCACTGCAGCCTCAACCTCCTGGGTTCAGGTGATTCTTCTGCCTCAGTCTCCCGAGTAGCTGAGACTAGATGTGTGTCACCATGCCTGGCTAATTTTTTTTAACTTTTTTGTAGAGATGAGGCTGGTCTTGAACTCCTGGGCTCAAGCAATCCTCTTGCTTCGGCCCTCCAGAGTGTTGGGATTGCATGTATGAGCCAACAGGCCCATCCTATGCATTAAGAGTTAGGTATAATTATAACCCTGATTTCACAAGTGAGGAAACTAGGGACGAATACGTCAAGAATTGCATTCAAAGCTGCTCTACTAGTAGGACTCAGAGCCCATGTGGTCTGGCTCTAGACACAGGCTTTTACTGATACTTCACAGAGTCTCTTTAATCACCTTGTAAACTTTTGCCAATAGGAGAGGTGAAAATGAAACCCTTTTGTTTTTCACTTCTCTTCTGAGTGGGGGAGAACATCTGTTTACATGGCTGAGAACTGTTTGTTTATATCCTTTACCAATGTTGTGATGTGATTGTGTTTTTCCTTATTTGTTTGTAGAATCTCTTTATAATGGAGAGAGCAGCCCTTTGCAATGTAAGTGACACAAAGGGCAAATATTTCCCTCAATTTGTTTCGTATTTCAAAGTCCACTTAATGTGATTTTCCCCCATGAATAAAATTTGATTTACAAGTTCCATTTATGAAGTCAAATTGAGGTGCTGTTTTTTGTTTGTTTGTTTGTTTGTTTGTTTTGGTTTGTGTTTTTGTTTTAAATAATAGAGGAAAATCTGCCCGTTTATATACTGCTGGAAATGATCTGGCATAGTGGGAAGTTTGTAAATTAGGAGAGAGGTGAGTGTTGCTAGATCGGTAAGTGGTAGAGCATTGCTTGAGCAGGTAAGAACAACGAATCCTGTGTGTATTAGACAGGATCATCGTGACGTATGGAAGCTGGGCACAGTGGCACATGCTACTTAGGAGGCTGAGGTCAGAAGATCACTTGAGGCCGGGTATTCAAGGCCAGGCTGAGAAACACAGTGGGACCCTGTCTCTTAAAAAAAAATGTATATATACACATAGTGACATGAAAAAGAAGAGTATGTGGACACACATGCTAATATGTGGGCATGTGCGGTGCTGGAAGTCTGTGCCAGTTTTTTTTTTTTTTTTTTCTGAGTGCTTCATTTTTTTCTTAGCGAACTAAAACAGGTCATTAACTGAGAGTGTGGATCAAGGAGGGAAGGTCATAAAATAATAACTAGCAAAGAGACAGAATGAATAAACTAAAGAAACATAATACAATTCAAGGCAACTTTAGCTGTCTCCTTGAGGTTCATGGCCATGACTCAAAAGCAAGACCAGTCTGTGTGTTTTTCTCCAGTCATGTTTAGTGGGACAGATCCAGGGCAGAGTAGGAAGCCAGGTGGGTTGAATCAGAGCTGGGGTTTCTGATAGGAAGTCCAACCAGATGAGAGAGGGGCAACTATGTGCATGTTGATTGTAACGATGGACCATGGGATTTAAGCTGGATGAGGAGAAAGAGTGTAAAGGCAGATGCATAGGATTGCTGAGTTTGGGGTATTGGAGAAAATGAGCTGGAAACTTAAGGGGTGATGGTCGAAGACTGGGTTACATGAAACAGGTCTTATGGAGGGATTTTAGATACTGATAATGAACAATAATAATGTCTATGTAACGACCATGGGAATGTCTGGGGTCAAATGTAGTACAAATTAAATTGTCTCCACACTTTATCAAAAGAAGAGAAGGGTAAATCAAACAGGACAGATGATAGTAGATAAATCATATTAACAAAATTTGGCATAGAAAGCAAATGGATCCTAAAAAAGAAGATGAAATATAGAATATCACAAAAAGAAAACAAATAATGAGGGGAAAAAGTATGAGGCTTACAAGAGGCACATGTAAAACAGGGATACCAAAATACTGGTTGTAAAAGATTGAACAAATACATAATGCCAACCCAACCCAGAGAAAGCTGCTATAGCAGGACTCACATCAGACTTTAAGTTGGAAACCATTGGTCGTGATAGACAGGGGTATTTTAAATTAGTAAAAGGAGCAACCTGTCAGGAAGATGCATGAATTCTGCATGTGTATGGACCCAGTAGCTTAACCTAAAGGAGAAATAAAGGAATTCATATTCTTAGAAGGAGACTTTAAAACTTACACAAACTTAGGTGGTATCACCTACTATACATTTAGGCTATAGGGTATAGCCCATTGCTTCTAGGCTAAATAGCATGTTGCTGTACTGAATGCTGTAGGCAATTGTAACACAATGGTAACTATTCATATACCAAAATATACACAACCATAGAAAAGGTAATGAGTTATCCTATGGCATCACTAGGTGGCACAAATGTTCCAGTTCCATTATAATCTTAGAAGACCACCATTATTGACTGAAACGCTGTTAGACAGCACGTGACTTTAATTGCCTTCCAATCAATTGGCTAAAGACCTTTAACAGAATTTTTTTTTTTTCTGAGTTGGAGTCTCACTCTGTCGCCCAGACTGGAGTGCAGTGGCTGCTCCCAGCCACCGCAGCCTCGACTTGCTGGACTCCGGCGATCCTTCCGCCTCAGCCTTCCGAGTAGCCGGAATTACAAGCATGCGCTACCATGCCTGACTGATTTTTTTATTTATTGTAGAGATGAGGGCTCACCAAGTTGCCCAGGCGGGTCTCGAACCCGCGGACTCAGGCAATCCACTTAATTCTTAATACTTTCTTTTCCCCCCCGACTTGCTGGAGCACACAAATCTTAATAATATTAGAATAGCTGATTGGATTTTGCCAATCTCAAGGCTACATCTGAATCTATTCACAGCACATTGCCATTGATAATTTGCTCAGTGTCAGGAATTAAAATGCATCATGCACAATTGGTGTATCACATAACTGTCCTGTAACCTCTTTGTAACATGACATATTTCCAGCATGTCATGACCCTAACTTTTTTAGCTCTTACTCCTCTAGGACAACAAAGACTGCAAAAAAAAGAAAGAAAGAAAAGAAAGCATTGGGTGGTCACTCGAATGCGGACCTCAAAGCTGGTCCCAGAAGTTGGGTGTCCACATCATGAAAAAATAAACACATTCCATCATTGTTGATGTTAATTATGTCCTTCACTTGTGTCTCCTTAGAAGAAAAGCCAAGAATGAAATTGCTGTAAAAGACAAGCGCCTTCTCATCACTGGGGGTGGCCTCTTTAGATCAGGGTTGAAGTCTAGTTCCAGCGTGCTGTGGGATGGTGCACACGGCCAACGTGTGCTATTCCTAGTATGTGGAGAAGGAGCATCCATGACTCAGCAGCAAAAGTTAAGAGGAAGAAGAATATATGAAAAAAATAGGTGAGAGGAGACTCAATGACATTACTCAGAATTTTCTTCCATTACACATAATTACTACGAAATCATTTAACATGGTAGTATAAATAACCAGATTTGTAAATTATTGGCTTCTTAAACACTACACTTTGAGTTCAACTACTGATAAATAAAATGTGGTATTGGTAAGTCACTAGAGGGTAAGACTGAGTTATAATTAAAAGACTACTGATGATTAGAATGTGGTATTGGTCAGTACCAGCAAGGTAAGGCTGAGTTATAGTTAGTAACTCAATTTCACTCGCATACTTACTACTATATCAGCTATATTGGTAACAAAATTGATATTTAGACTTCTATACCCAAGGTCGGCTTCATGGACTATGACCTAAGCAATCGTACAAGGTCCCATATTTCAAAAGTCACTAGACTTGGTCTAATGCCCCGCTGTCATTATCTTGAAATTCTCTCTCTCTCTTTCTCTCTCTTTTTAGAAAGCAGGGTTTATTGAGAGGACAGAAAAGCTCCCACAGTGGGAGGGGACCCAAAGAGGTTGCCTGTCTTGAAATTCTTAATGGTCATTAAACAAGAGGGCACACATATTCGTTTTGCACTGGGACCTGCAGATTACAAAGGCTGTCCTGTAAATATCCTTTATTAGCTTTTATTTTTCAGCCTGTTCTACTTACATGCAAAAAGAGATGTTACTTACTGAGCAGCTCTTTAAAATCTCAATACATTAAATTATAAGAGTGACAAGTCATAAGAGCAATATTATTTAATAATAAAAGGCACAATTTAAGGAATTTGTGAAGAAGATATATCATAAACCTAGTTATACCATGCAATATAGAAGCCACATGAAGTTGAAGTATTAGAAAAATGAGGAAACTGTGGTTAAAATATGATTATTGTTAAAGACTTTAACATTTTTTAGAATAGGATGGCTATAATAGCCAAAAACATTAAGCACAAAAATAGAGGAATCGAGTATCCCTCTACTAGAAATTTACATTTTTCTATATATCTATGGAAAAAAGTCAACTGTGTGTTTCGTCACAAAGAAAAATTTAAAACCTAAAAAGCGGGAATTTTATAGCTTACATTGATTAGCATAATCTAATAAAATTAGAAACAAATGATGAGAGTAACTCCCACCAAAATCTTAACTGTGAAAATAAAGATGCATGTTTCTGGAAAATTCTTTAGTCACAGAGAAAATTAAACAATAGGAGCAATCTTATTTTAAAAACCAATGGAAATCAGCAGAAATTTTGTAGCTGTGATTGACTTCATTTTTAAAGAAAAAAAAAAAAGGCCAAAAATTCCCAAAGAATAAAATACTCAATAATTTAGAAAAATAAGCATAAAATAATCCAAAGTTATCAGACAGATGGCATTTGTGAAAGTAAAGAAGAAAATAATAAAACAAAATAAAATACTAAAAGAACCAATAAAGTATATACGCAATGTTTTTCAAAAGACCAATGAGATAATTAACCCATTCTCAGGTGAGCATGATTAAGAATGAGGAAAAAGGCCGGGTTTGGTGACTCAGCATGTAATCTCAGGACTTTGGGAGGCCGAGGGAGCGGATTGCCTAAGCCTGAGGGTTCAAAACCAGCCTGGGCAACTTGGCAAGACCTCATCTCTACAATAAATAAAAAATCAGCCAGGCGTGGTAGCACGCACCTGTAGTTCCAGCTACATGGAAGGATGAGGCAGAAGGATCGCCGGAGCCCAGCAGATTCATGCTTGGGTGGCTGTGAGTGGGCACACCAGCCTGGGGGACCGAGTGAGACTCCAACTCAAAAAAAAAAAAAAGAGGAAAAAATAAACTATATTAAGAATGAAACATCAGCTCTAGCCACAGAGGAGAGATTATATCTGTAGCAACAAAATGGGAAATCTACAAAAAATAAATTGTTTACTAGCTAAATATAAATTACCCAAATTTACCCAAGAATAATTGTAAAACCTAAAATTATCAATTACTTGAGAGACATTACCAGGGCATTTAAATATACATAATTGATAAAGGTAGCAAGATCAGAAAGGCCCAAAACTGAATTTTAGCAAACTCTTTTTGTTTGTTTGTTATATATTTTATTTTAAAGATGTGGGGTACAATTCATGATTAAGCTTACAAGGGAACATCATACAGGTAAAGTTTGGGCCTCTCTTTGGTCCCCATTTTGCCTAGTTTGAGATCAGGCACCCTTATTGATGTTGTGTCACCCACCCTGGCAGTATCTTGCTACTGCCAATCCCTTTCTTATAGTACTATGGTAAATATTCAGGGTCCACTTATGTGTGAGAATATGTGGTACTCTGTTCTTTGTTCTTTGATGGATCACTGAGTATTATTGATTCTAATCTAAGTTGCTGTGAAGTCCATATGTTTGTCCTTCTTTGTGGCTATTCCATTGTGTATATGCACTACATTTTTTTTTGCCCAGTCCAGTTTCGATAGGCAGCATGATTGGTTCCGTGCTTTTGCTATTGTGAATGGTGCAGCAATAAACATGCGTGTGCAGGTATCTTTTTTATAGAATGATTTGAGTTCCTCCAGGTATATTCCCAGAAGGGGGATTGCTGGGTCATATGGAAGGCCAATTTCTAGTTCTTTTAGAAATTGCCACAGTTTTCCATACAGGTTGAACTTGTTTGCCTTCCCATCAGCAGTGTAGAAGTGTTCCCTGAATTTCAGCAAACTCTTAAAGTACAGAAAATTTGGTCCGGCACAGTGGCTCAAGCCTGTAATCCCAGTACTTTGAGAGGCCAAGGCAATTGCTTGAACCCAGGAGTTCAAGGCCAGCCTAAACAGCATAGTGAGACCTCATCTCTACACAAAATTTTTAAAAAATAGCTAAATGTGGTGGTGCACACCTATAGTCTCAGCTTCTTGAAAGACTGAGGCTGAAGGATCACCTGAGTCCAGGTCCAGACCATGATTGGTGAGCCATGATTGTGTCATTGCACTCCAGCCTGGGTGACAGAGTGAGGCTTCAATTCAAAAAAAAGAAAAAAAAAAGAAGACAAAAGACAAAGAAAAGAATTTTATTTAAAATCTATCAAGTCATAGCAATAGTTGGATTGCTCGCCAGTTCACTTTTTGGAGACAGTCTAACATTAACATCAAAACGTAAAAATTAGTCTCTTAAAAAAAAAGAGTATGTAGCCCCATAAGATAAGAATATGACATAACTGCTGTAAAGTTTGGAAAAGAGACTTTAAGAAAAACACATATCATCCATATTTTGGCTGAATCTAAAAAGTATAGAAAAAAACCAAAATAAATAAATAAGAAAAATATTCCTAAATCAATGCCTTTTTTCTGTCCAATAATAAGTAACCAAAATGGAAATGAGAAAATTATTCCAACATCAGTAGCAATAAAACTTATAAAGAAACATAGAAATATATATACAACCATAGAGGCACAGGTTTATGTGAATAAAATTATAAAAGCATGTTAAAGTACATAAAACAAGATACAAATAGAAATAAACAGCATTCTTGCATATAAAGACCTAATTTAATAAAAGTAAATTATCTCACTATTTATATGCAGATTTTATGCAACTCAAATTAGGATCCAAATTATTTTTTTGAAGGTTGTTGAGAGTAGGAGTGATAGCTAAGACAATCTTAAATTTCTATAGAAAGATAAATATTTGAGAATGCTCAAGAATAGTTTCAAAACAAACACAGTAAGGAAGTATTGGTCTTAGCAGATAACAGACTGTACTATGAAACTATAATAATCAGGTTGGTGGAATAAAATAAGTATTCTAGATATAGATCACAGTATATATAAAAAATTAACATATTTCAAAAGTTGTCATGTAATTTTTTTTTTTTTTTGAGTTGGAGTCTCACTCCATCGCCCAGACTGAAGTGCAGTGGCACGTTCCCGGCCACCGCAGCCTCAACCTGCTGGGCTCCAGTGATCCTTCTGCCTCAGCCTTCCAAGTAGCTGGAACTACAGGCACGTGCTACCGCACCCGGCTAATTTTTGATTTGTTGTAAAGACGAGGTCTCGCCAAGTCGCCTGGGTGGGTCTTGAACCTGCAGGCTCAGGCAATCCACTCACCTCAGCCTCCCAAAGTGCTGGGATTACAGGCTGAGAGTCATTTAATTCTTTAAGGAAAGATATGATGTTAACAAATGGTTCTGAGATAAGTCACTATATATTTTGGAAAAAAATTGGGTACTAGTGCATCTAATTATACAATTTAAAAATTAAGGTGAATTAAAGAATTATTTTGGAAAATGAATAATACAGTCTTACAAGCAATTTCAGGAGACCTAATATCAGTCTACAGATAATGGGCACTAAAAAGGAAACAAAAAAGCCAACATATCTTTAATAAAACTGAACAATGGATTTGGAGAAAATAATTGCAACACAGATTAAGACAGATTAAATGGGGAAGTGAAATACATAAAAAATGTTTTTAAAAGGGCAAGAAATACAGATTTTTAACCAATGGCAAATCTAAGTATCTCACATATAGGAAAAGATGGTCAAATTTACTAGTAAGGAAAAATACAGATGAAAGTAACAGTAAATATTATTGCACACTTACTAGACTGTCAAAGATGTAAGAAAATGGGCTCTCTCAGAAATGCTAGTGGTAATGTGTGCATTGCCACTGCTTTTCTAAAAGCAATCTGGAAACATCTGTTCAAATAAAAATAATGTATATTCTCTGATTTAATACCACTCCTGGGAATTTATGCTATGTAAATCAAGCCTGTAGTATATAATGATATGTGTCTAGAGAAGTTTATTGTATCTTTATTAATACTGAGAAGAGTAAATAAATAAATGAAAGCATAAGGAATGACCACCAATTGGAGAATTATGACATAAATTATGCCACATTCACACTATGGCTTTTAAAAAATAAATCAGAGCTAAACAGTTGACTTAAAGTGATATTCATGAGATATTTATTCTTTTTTTTTGAGTTGGAGTCCCACTCAATCGCCCAGACTGGAGTGCAGTGGCCGCTCCCGGCCACCGCAGCCTCGACCTGCCGGGCTCCGGCGATCCTTCTGCCTCAGCCTTCCGAGTAGCCGGAACTACAGGCGCGCGCTACCACGCCTGGCTAATTTTTTTGATTTATTGTAGAGATGAGGTTTCCCCTGCCCAGGCGGGTCTCGAACCCACGGGCTCAGGCAATCCACTCACTTCAGCCTCCCAAGACGCGGGATTACAGGCTGAGCCACCGAGCCCGGCCGAGATATTTATTCTTGAGTAAAATATATAAAATGGTAGTTATACAAGTGTTCATTTATAATATTTTTAATTATAAAAGAAAAATAAGAAAATGTATATGCATAATATAGTCAGTAAATATCTATATGATTCTGAGACAGGCATAGTTAATATGGTTTAGAAATAGCTAGGCAGATTTTCTTAGGTAGGTCTAAATTAAAATAGGATAAATGTTCAGATATCTTTCTTGTCCATATATGACCTTCATATGATCAACCAGGTATATCAGACTTGACCACTTTGCAGGTTGAAATGTGGAGCTACCAGTGCAGTAAATCACAGAAACAATAGGGAATTACCCAAAACACAGACATAATGTTCTAAGACAAGCCCAAATCCAGTTAGACAATAACTTTCATTATTTAGAAGCTTCTTGTGACCTTAACGGTTGAGAGATGGTAATCAAAACTCGTGACCAGATTTAGCCCTCCATTCTTAACTCATGATTGTGTAATTATCATTGTAAAAGTATATAAAGCTTATCATTGTTTTTGTTTTTTCTTTTCTGTTTTTTTTGAGTTGGAGTCTCACTCTGTCACCCAGGCTGGAGTGCAGTGGCACGCTCATGGCCACCATAGCATCAACCTGCTGGGCTCAGGTGATCCTTCTGCCTCAGTCTTCCAAGTAGCTGGAACTACAGGCATGTGCCACCACGCCTGGCTAATTTTTTGATTTATTGTAGACACAAGGTCTTAACAAATCGCCCATGCTGGTCTTGAACCCCTAAGCTCAGGCAATCCTCTCGTCTCGGCCTCCCAAAGTGCTGGGATTACAGGCTTGAGACATCATGCCCGGCCTAAAGTTTCTTGTCAAAGGCAAGCATGTGCCCTTTCTTAAGGAACCCATGTTCTCCCTTGAGCATACCTTTTTCTTTCTAATAAACTCTGTCTTGGGACTCACTCTGAAATTCCTTTCTGTGGCAGAGTTGAAGAACCCTCACTGCACCCCACCTGGCATCAATTCTATGAGCTATAGAAATGAAAAAGTGGAAGGATGCATATTAAGTTGTTACACATGAGAGAATATATGAGTGATGGGGAGAGTGAGTTATGAGTGTGAGGAGAGAGGAAAGAAAGAACCCAACATGCACTTAAATACCAATTTGCACTGTTAATTAATGTAAAATTATTCCTATATATAACAAATAAAAATTAAAGTTAAAAAAATAGAAGGGCAGAGCCTACCGCCTAAATGCAGATCTTCCAAGAGAAACTCTAACAGAAGGCAGAACCTGGCACGAAGTCCACCTGGGAACAATCCCCAGCCACTGGGCCCAGCCTCAGGTTTGTTCCTGCCTCGTTTCCTTTTTTGGATTGTTTTAGTTCCAACATAACCTGGTCTGAATTTCCACAGATGGGCAGGAGATGGGAGCACCTCCAGGAAGGTGGAAATGGTATGAATGCAAAAAGGGCATGAAGTGCTTAATGGTTTGGGGTTTCCTTTTGAGAAGATGACATGTTTTAGAACTATACGGAAGTGATGATTGTAAAACATTATGAATGTACTAAACACCACTGAGTAGTATACTTTTAGTATCTGTGCTGCCAGAGTGAGCACTGAACTACCTACTTTTAAAATGTTAATTTATGTTAAGTAAATTTTAGCTCAATTTTTTAAAAGGAGTAAAGAATGTTATAGACAAATATATTCTGGGGTGCCATTTTCCGAACTTAGCTCAAGAGTCACAGCCTGTTGAAAGCTTATGCCAAGCATATGTAAACAGGTATGAGATTATCATTTTAATTGTATCCCTTTGTAATACAGTTCTTGAATCTTCCAAAAATATTAGTTCACTTTCATTGGCAAAACCTGTAGGCGAGTGACTAAAATACATCCAATCATCTCTTCAACGTTAGTGTATTTAGTTGGTAGGTCTTCAATGTTCCAGAATACCATGTCCCATATTTCTTCTGGGAAATAAACTTCTCACTCATCTTTTTCAGAAAGGTGGTGCCTTAGCATAATTACCCCAAATCCAGATCATTTGGACCTGACATAGCTTTTGCAGTTTCCTAATGCTGTTTTATTTAGACCCAGAGTGCTGATGAAAAGATGCCAAAAAATATTTTAGGATGGTTTACTCTGACCATCCTGAGAATGTGTGCCCATCATGGTTGAATGGTAGCTTGGTTATATACATTTCAGGAAGACAGAAGTTACAAAAACCATAAATCAATACATGTGATATTTTCACTGCTTCAGACCAAGAAGGAGGGACATTACCAAGTGGGTTCTTGTAGTTTATCAGTGGATTCAAAGATTTCTTGACTGGTAACTTGCAGTTCCTATATAAGGAATTTTGGAAATCAGTAGAAGAGATGTTTTGCTGATAAGAGAGTGGAAAAACTCCAAGTTTGCTGATATGTAGCTGAAGTCCTATATGTGGCAGACTTCAGAGAGAATAGATAAGTGTCTTACAAGGTTCCTGGAGTCTAGGAGTCCCTAAGAGACAGCTTTGCAGAGCTACAAAATACTTGGATTTCCTTCTTTATTTGTTATGTGACGCTATGCCAGAGTCAGGTTGGAAAACAAACCCTAGCATATAGGGTAAAGCTTTCCTGGGAAATTCCTTGTTACACATCAGTTTGCTAAAGTAACTCTTTAGGCAAGAAAAAGTAACTTGTGAGTCCTTATATAACAAGTGTTATTCTCCAAGCCTCTTAGGAATTTGCATAAGAGAGAAAAAAAGGTCAGTTTTAATTCTTAGCAGCTAAATTTGAAACTTTTAATGTGTCAGTGGGGACAGAAATATCTCCCTCTGGTTTAAAATTGATAAATTTGTGGTGCTGAGTTAGTAGTTCCCACAATTTTATTCATCTGATTTAAAACTATACCATTTGGGAAAATAACACTATATCTTGGCCATTGCTTTACTAAATTCTGGTGTGGCCATGTGCTCTTTCGTCCCCTTTCCTACCTTGAAGAGGCGAATCTCCTCTCTTTCTTTCTCTCTCTCCCTCTCCTTCTCTCATTTACTTTCTAAATAAACTATATTTTCCAATTAAAAAAAAGACTATATCTCAACTATAAATCCTGGGAGGCAGCACTATGTACCAAGAACTACAAATCCTGCAGTAGTGATGGATCAACCTCCAGAAGCTACATATCACTTCCAAGACTCAATCTCAATTGGTGCCGGGCCTGCCAAATAAATGTTTAGCCTATTAGGGTCTCAAATATCCAGAGTACAGGGTTAACTAATTAACTTGTCTGACGCAGTGTATAATTGTAAATCTTTATTGATCCCTCCTCCTGATCAGTTTCTTCTTAGCAACAACTGCACAGCATCCTTTGCATTAAGGTCCTGGCTTTGGTCCCTGTTTTACTTTTATTTATTTATTTATTTTGTTTTGTTTTTTTTGAGTTGGCGTCTCACTCCGTCGCCCAGACTGGAGTGCAGTGGCCGCTCCCGGCCACCGCAGCCTCGACCTGCTGGGCTCCGGCGATCCTTCCGCCTCTGCCTTCCGAGTAGCCGGAACTACAGGCGCACGCTACCACGCCCGGCTAATTTTTTGATTTATTGTAGAGATGAGGTTTCGCCTGCCCAGGCAGGTCTCGAACCCGCGGGCTCAGACAATCCACTCACCTCAGCCTCCCAAGGCGCGGGATTACAGGCTGAGCCACCGAGCCCGGCTGGTCTCTGTTTTATTTATCACCGAATTCAGAGGTACAGACATTAGGAACAGACTCCTTTACCTGAGATCCAGCCTCTTCCTCCTGCTGCCAATGCACCCAGGATTGGCACCAGCTCTCTGGACACTTAGGAGTTCTAGTTAAAGACTTACATGCTGGCACTCCTGGTGATCAGATATACTGTGGAATATCCTATGGCAGTAAGTACAGACTTCAGAGGGATGTGCATGTATGTGTGTGTGTGAGACAGAGAATAATTCTTCCTTGTGGCCACTGATGCTTGCTCAAAATGATCATATTTCGAACACATTAAGGAATAGACTCCCCATAGCAGCTGTAGAAATTTATGGTCAGAATTAACATCTTCCATCTATAAAGACTATATAGACTTCTCAGCTATCTTATTTCTGACCAGAGACCATACTTTTATTTACAAATTCTCTTCTCCTGGCTACATTAAAGTTCAATGTCCTTAGCTGACCAGTCTTAAACCAATAGCTAGAAAAAGAGAATAACTACCAGAATAGCAACTTCAGTAGTACTTACCTACAAGCCAACTGGATATTGTTCCTTCCCACCACTGAATTAATGTAAAATAAATCTGTCTACTCCTACAATTACCATAATAATACTTCCTGGTTCCCACTTCCAAAACAGATGATTTTCCTGGGAAATTCCTTGTTACATATCAGTTTACTAAAGTAACTCTTTTGGCAAGAAAAAGTAGCTTGTGTGAGCTAATTATGAGGGGTAATCTAGTGCAAAAGGAAAATTAAATATCATTTATTGATTCAACATCTCCAATCCAGTTCATGGATTTTTTTTTTGTTGTTGTTTGTTTTTTTTTGGTCTCTTTAAGCTTCCTAATACAGTTTTGATTCTATTGGTTTAAACAAATTTTTTTTCCTGCCCTTTAAAACACTTGCTTTCATTTGCTTTCACCACATTCATTCTATATTCTGTTAATCCTACATCCATTTTTGCTATGGGACTTCGTCATTCCTACCTCTGGGTTTCTGGGTGCTTCTGGAAAAAGTAACACAAAAGCACAGATTTATGTCACCACAACTGATAATTCTATCTTAGGTTCATTTCTAGTGTTCAAATTGAAGTTGGAATCTTAAAAAAAAAAAAAGTTGCATTCAAGGTGTGGTCAAGAAAGAGCAGAAATCAAGAATTTTGTGGAGAAAGCTAGTTTAAAGAGGAGAATAGACTAGGCAGGAGCAGAGAGATTGTAAGGAAAGAGATATAGAGAGGCTACCTCTGACATTCCAGTTTCATTCTATTGCTTTTGTTGAGTTTCCTTTTCTTGAGGTAGCTTGAAAGCATTTTTTTGTTCCATGAAAACAAATGATTCCTCACAAAATATGGCCACCCCTTCCTGTGAGCTTGGTTTCCACACCTGTGAGACTGGCCATGCCCAAGTTCTCCCTGCTGGACAGTATGATTTCCGTTGGCCACCATCTTCTCGACTAACTCATGCATTTGCATTGTGACGTACTTTTAAAGTATGTGACTAGTTACATGTATTTAAATATGTATTTGTTTCCTCATTAGATTGTAAGTCTCAGACTGTGTCCTTCATTTCTTGTTATACCCTTGAAGCCCAGAATTCTGTGGCCATATTCATAGTAGATGATCTCTAGATACTTATTTGAATGAATAAACAAGTAACTAAATGTCTTGTTCTTTAGTAGTATTTAGAAGGATGGTAGTAGCAAAAAGCTCTGGGTCTTTGGGCATTCAGGAAGAAGAAATGAGAGACAGGGAAGCCATGAAAGAAATACTGAATACTCAAGGTGTTTCCCCTTCAAGAAGCACTAGAAGAATGGGCCAACAGAAAGAGCCACTTCTGAGTCAAGAACCCCAGGCAGGCAGGAATGGTCTTCCAGCACCCGGGTGTCCCCCTTCTGACCTCACATTGACATTCAGAGGGTACCAAAATAAAATCGAGCAGAAATATCTATTTACATTTTAAAGACAGGGAGAAGTATATTTGCAGAGTCAATCATTGTTTTACCAGTAACCTTACTACTGCCATCTAAATGACATCCCATTAGTTTATTTTGTTTTTGTTTGTTTTGCATATTTCTGGAACTGTGGTTTCTCTTTAGAATAGCTCTAGGGTGGAGACATGGGAATACTCCTGAGTTATTAAAACAACCACCACAGTCCTCACATTCAAATGTGGCAAACAGAAAAGGTGACTTCTATTTCACCAAGCTATGAAAATAATCTCGGGGAGAGGAAAACAGAAGGAAAGGAGCCTCTGCGTACTTGAAAGAAATGCCTAAAAGTGGTCCAAACTTTTGCTCTGAAAAATGTTGGCATCTAAAAAGAAACATCAAGAGGCCACACCTTCATTTGGCTAAATATATGGTCTAAGACACTAACCTACTCATTTACAGGTTTCTGCTTTAATTTTCAACCACATTTTAAGCACAAAACTTGTGGGTTGTGAGTTAACAAGATGCCACCAAAGAAAATATTGCTCCATGGGGTGTTCCTCTTGAAATGCTTGAAGACATCAAGCTGTAGGGATCCCCCCACCCACAAAGTGACCCTTTGGGTTTGAAAGACATTGGTCTGCTAATGGTTGGTTTCAGGCCACAGTGGTCTACAAGCTGTGCTGTCCTTTTTCTGTGGTCTGTGAATGATATGCCCCAAGGAATGGTGGCTGGTATGTTTTTTATTTTCCTCCCAAATTTTCTCACTAGAAAATGTTTAATTAGTGAAAAGGCAACATATTTATAAATATGATAAAACAGCAGAGAAGAAAATGTTTTAATTATACGTATAACATGTTGAGATACACACATATATATACATGCACACACATATACTTTAAAGATACTTTAAGGTCACACACATGTGATTCAGAAAACTGCGCGGCTGTGATTCCCTAGGGTGTGATGTAAGTTAAATGAAGAAGAAAGGATGAACAAGTCTAGAGAAATAATGTGTAACATGAGAACTCTAGGTAATAAAATTGTACTGGATTTGGAATTCATTCTTAAAGTGAACTGGCATACGAACTTACAAGTGAATTGACAGTTTGTTTGAAATGTTCCAAGACAAAGGAAATACACATATATGCAAACATTATGAAAGGAATGTTTAATGTTACATTTAAGTGATTTAAGAGCCAAGAAGTAAAATATATTGAAGATACGGCAATCATTAAATACAAAGTTAAATTTACTTAATTGAGAAGAGTATTGTGTTATATTATAATTAATATAAAATTCCAATTAACAGATGCTATCAGTAAGAATTAGCCACCTACATAAACAAAAATGTAAGTTCTTAGGGCCCAAGCTATTTTTCTTGGTTATACCTAGAATGTTTTTTACACTTCCCATGCTGTCAAAAGTTAACATGAGAAGTGAGATCTCCATTCCCACACAAATTTGAAGCACATATATTTTCCAAGTTCAAACAACAGTTGCAGCACTGTCTTTCAGACTGCAAGGCAATTACAAAGAAAATTTTCAAATTTCAAAGTTTATTTAATGTGCTAAAAAATTTTATTTAACTAAAGCAATTAAGAAGCTTCTATCTAACCTTCAACTGGAAGTGATTAATCTGCAATATAATGACATAATAAAAGACAAATATTAAGAAAGAACCTAATAGAATTCTATAAATGCCTTCCACGTGATGAATATGCCCCATTGAAATAACATGCTCATGAATTAGTGTCAGTATTTGGTAGAAACTACCTGTGTGAAAACACATTTTCAAAGATGAAATACATAAAATCTCATTTCATTAATTGATATACCTTTGCAGTCAATTTTGATGATAGAAAGCCCTAACCTTGAATATTTTATAACATCTAAGGGAAAGAGGTATTTTTACTTTAGAAAAAAAAAGACTTAGGTGACATTAATTTAGAGATTAAGAGATAATTTCCTATCCAGTCTGAAATCTTTAATTAAAGTGTTTAGTCCACTAATAAGTAATGTAACCACTAATGTGTTGGGTTTATAACTATCCTTTTGCTGTTCCTATTTGCCTTACTTGTTCAATTTTCCTTTGTATTTTTTTTTCTTGCCTTCTCTTGGATCAATCAAGTATTTTTTTATGATTCTATTTTTCTCATCTATATGTTTTCTAGGTATACAAATTCAATATTTTCTAAGTGGTCAATCACACAATTAACATGTGACTCCTCGACTTATTAAAATTTGGTATTTCTGCTTCTTCCCAGACAATATTTGAACCATTTTTATTCTTTGCACATATTTTGCATTGTGTATTTTTATTCTCTCTATATTTTGAACTCTATAAGATATTATAATTTATTTACATATTTTATACATTCCATTGTTCTTCATTACTTTCTTTATTTCCATGTTTCCATTTGGGTTAATCATCTTTCTTCCTAAAGAACTCCCTTTTTAATCATTCTCTCTCTCTCTCTCTCTCTCTCTCTCCTCCCTCCCCCTCTTCTCTTCCCCTCCTTCCCTCCCTCCCTCCCTTCCTTACTGCAGGCCAGATGGTGACACATTCTCTCACTTTTTGTATATCTGGAATGTCTTCACTTCATTTTCACTTTTGAAGAGTCTTTCCACTTAACAGAATTCAAGTGGGCAGCTATTTTCTTTCAGCACTTTAAAGATGCTGTTTCATTGTTTCTGAAGGCTATTATTTCTGTTGAGAAATCGTTGTCAGTCTTACTTTTGCTCCTTTGAGAATAATGTATCTTTTATCCTCTGACTGAATTTAAGATTGCATCATTGTATTTGGTTTTTATGGTTTCACTATGATATGCCTCTGGTGTGGTTTTCTCTACATTAAATCCAGTTTGGGATTTGTTAATCTCTTAAATCTGTGACTTCTATATCTTAATCAGTTTTGGAAATGTATCAGTCATTGTCTCTTTAAATATTGCTTCTGCTTTATTCTCTCTTTTCCTTTTCTTTCAAGACTTCAGCTACACACATATAAAGAATTTTTATCAGTTTCATATACACGTTATACTCTGTGATCTATCCATTTTTCTCCTTGTTACTGTGTTTTTACTTATTGAGTTATTACTTGATTCTTTTCTATATATTCTTGTCTTCTGATAAATTCTTGATATTTTCTTGAACATATTAATAATAATCTGTTTAAGTCCATATCTGATAACTGCAAAATCTGGGTCACTTTTGAGTCTGGCTTCATTATTTAACTTCTCCCTTGGTTCTGTTTCTTGGCATGACTGGTCAATTGGTTTAGCTATTAGGCATTGTTTAGGGAAAATGTAGAAGCTCTAACTTACATTCCTCCAGAGAGAAGGCAAAACTAATGGGCTCTGTATGGAAGAAGATAGTTCCTGGGGGTTAAATGCATAGGTCAGGCACAGTGGCTCATACCTGTAATCCCAGCACTTTGGGAGGCCTGGGTAAAAGGATTGCTGGAGCTCAGGAGTTCAAGACCAGCCCCAGCAACATAGCAAGACCTTGTCACT
Source organism: Tarsius wallacei (assembly GCA_963574415.1). Taxonomy (NCBI): domain Eukaryota; kingdom Metazoa; phylum Chordata; class Mammalia; order Primates; family Tarsiidae; genus Tarsius; species Tarsius wallacei. Next base: position 45,591 of record CAUYQG010042790.1, read on the forward strand.
ACAACAAAATTAAAAATTAGCCAGGCATGGAGGTACATGCCTGTAATCTCAGCTATTCTGGAGGCTGAGGCAGAAGGATTACCTGATCCCAGGGAGGTTGAGACTGTGGTGAGCCATGATTGTGCCACTCCAGCCTGTGTGACAGAATGAGACCCTGACACACACACATGCACACAATCATACACACACATGCATGCACACCCATGATAGTTCTTGAGAAAAAGGCCTATGTGTGTCCTCATATGCATAGTTTTCAAGGAAAGGAAAAGGCAACTAGCATCTGTTGAAAGTTTGCTACAAACAAGACATCGCCAAGTGATCACTAACCTGTTCCCTCTTCTTCCTGTGCTTACAGTGACACCATATTCTCCAGCCTCCCTTGTAGGCAGGTGCTGTCAATTGACTGACAGCTGGTGGGAAAAGAACGGAAAGGATGGGCACCACTCCCACTTCTGCTCCTCCCTGGAATAAATTCCCACACAGCACAATCCTCTCTCTTTCCCCTCCTCTGCCATTTGGATGCTTCCAGTCAGTGTGACTTGAAAGGCCACATGTTGAAGAGGTCAGATCTTCATCTGCCTGGTAATTGGGTGGCTTGCCTGGCTGGCCTATAGGACAGTACCGAGCACAACTCCCAACTCTACTACCAGCCAGAAAAATGCAGACTGGAAGTTTATTTATTAAGCCACTAACATGAGTGAATTTATCCATCAGAGCATGTTTAATTTAGTGCATCGACCTGCCTTATGTAGATTCAACCACAGAATCACCTACTTAAAACAAAAAAATTCTTGTTTATCAAAATGTTTAATGGTCAATTCATTTGTCTTAGGTCACCAAGTCAGGATTTAGCCCAAGTACATCTGGCTGTATGTATGCCTGTCCACAGTAGGACTCTACTACTAATGGGAGTCTATTTACTTCCACTACGACTCCCAAGGCACCAGCACAAATGCTCAGAACTGATGTGAGAGCCTAGCATGGGTTTTTGGTAAGTCCTGCTGTTTCCCCAGTTTAGAGAGCCTGCTAAATGCATCACTCCTGTCCTTGTTCAGCTACTTTATACTCTGATTCTACTCAAGGTAGCCACTTGAGTTAAGTTTCAGTATCAATATTCTATCTTCATTACAGCTTAAACTTCAAATTAAACATGTCATGTCATGTGTCCACAAAAAGAAGGGTATATGTATGTTCATTGAAGCTTTTCTTATGGTCGAAAAAAATTGAAAACAAAATGTGTGTGTATTACACACACGCATTACACACACACACACACACACACACACACACACACACACACCCTGGGGGTGCCAAAAAAAAAGTCTACACATTTTAAGCGATGTTAATCAGAAGAGTCTGAATGCTGATGGTAACCACTTTAAGCACCTCTTGTAATTGCAGAAGTCAAATGTGACTTGTATTCATCATATTTTTGAGTATTACAATTTTAATAAAGTTTTTTCCTTTCTTAAAATGTGCATACATTTTTGGCACCCTTAGTGTGTATGTGTTTATATATATATAAAATACTATATAATATATATTGTATATACAATATACATGTATATATATTATAAGAGACCCCCCCAAAAACCAGAATGTATTTATAAAATATTGCGTATTTATTCTTACATGCTTAAACTTCAGTTACCTTCAAAGTACTCTCCATTTGAGGCAATACACCTATTGAGATGCTTTTTCCACTGCTCAAAACAGTTTTTTGAAGTCGTCCATTGTGATGCTTTTTAAGTGCTTCTAATGTTTTTTGTTTCACCTCTAACACATCAGCAAAATGTTTCCCTTTGAGGACTTCTTTCATCTGGGGAAATGAAAAAAAAGTCATTCAGGGCGAGATTGGGTGAATAGGGAAGGTGGGGCCTGAGGGGGGGGGGGGGTCATGCCATTTTTGGTCAAAAACTGCTGAATGTTCTGTGCAGTGTGGACAGGTTCACTCACAAATCACCCATCAAGAAATGGGCAGGCCGGGCTCAGTGGCTCAGCCTGTAATCCCGCGCTTTGAGAGGCCAAGGTGAGTGGATGGCCTGAGCCCGCAGGTTCAAGACCCACCTCGGCAACTTGGTGAGACCTCATCTCCACAATAAATAAAAAAATTAGCCGGGCATGGTAGTGCGCGCCTGTAGTTCCAGCTACTCGGAAGGCTGAGGCGGAAGGATCGCTGGAGCCCAGCAGGTCAAGGCTGCGGTGGCCGGGAGCATGTCCCTGCACTTCAGTCTGGGCGACAGAGTGATTTTCCAACTTGGGAAAAAAAAAAGAGGAAGAAGAAGAAAAAGAAAAAGAAAAAAAAAAGAAATGGGCAAATGCA
>CAUYQG010042796.1:0-22205 GCA_963574415.1 Tarsius wallacei
AGCCTTATGATGTATATGCACCAACTAGATTATATAATTTATGTGCAGCCCAAGATAATTCCTCTTTACTCAATGCACCCCTAAATGTTACTTGATAAGGCCCAGGGAAGCCAAAAGTTTGGACACCCTTGGTCTAGACTACAGTGAAGACTCATGGAGTTGCCTCCTCATGTCTAGTCTTCTTCCTTCTAACTCCTCTACCACACCCACCACCACTTTGTAGTCCTCTGGTTGGGGAGACCTATCTTTTTTTTTTTTGAGTTGGAGTCTCACTCTGTCACCCAGACTGGAGTGCAGTGGCTGCTCCCGGCCACTGCAGCCTCAACCTGCTGGGCTCCGGCAATCCTTCCGCCTCAGCCTTCCAAGTAGCTGGAACTACAGGCGTGTGCTACCACACCCGGCTAATTTTTTTGATTTATTGTACAGATGAGGTCTCGCCAAGTTGCCCAGGCGGGTCTCGAACCCGCGGGCTCAGGCAATCCACTCACCTCAGTCTCCCAAAGTGCAGGATTACAGGCTGAGCCACCGAGTCCAGCTGGGGAGACCTATCTTAAGCTCTAAAGAATATATAGCATCATTTAAGGTCATTGACTGGGAGGCTCTTATTTACCTGTTGAAATTTCTTGTCTGTAGCCTCTCTAAATGTGTAACACCTTACAGAAACTGGATTTTACTTTATCCTTTCTCTTCTCTTCATCTAGAGTTTATCTCCTCAGTACGCCAATCTCATTTTATTTATATTTCTATTATTGAACTTCATGCGTTCTACTTTGTTTCTTTTGTATGCCTTTTCCTTACTCATTTAAGACCTCGATAAGGGCCAGAAGCATTGCTTCTCTTTTTCTTTTGATCCCAATGGAAATTTTAAAAATACGATCATTCAGTAAATGTTTTTCACCTGGAGTTGAAAGTTATGCCAAACGGGATCAGGTATCTTGTCCTGTCTGGCAGGGAATTGCCAAGAACAGATTAATTAGTCTTGCAAAATTAAGGTAGATATTTACCAGCTGAGAAATCGGGGAAGGTGAGGCTGGAGGGAGCAGCAGGTGTGCAGAACCTGGAACCTGCTCCCAGGACTGGTACAGCGACCTTTTCTTTTTGGGCACAAGGTGGCAGACTTGGTCGATTTCCATCATCCTTTATAAGGCAGCTATATGAGGCTGAAACTTTCTGCCTTATTTTGGAAATCTATGTTTATGTAAGAAAAAAAAGGTGAGGAGAGTGCAGCTTGATGGCTGAAACATGGGTTTGGCCTCCTGACTGTAGGCTGTCGTTGTGGGTCTCTGATCCTTTGTGTTTGGGCTCACTCCTCCACGGCTGCATCCAATAACAATGTATCATGGATGCTGAGATGTTTCTAGTTTCCCTAAATGGATGGAGAAAATATGAACATTGTCAATGTTTTGGAGAAATATCTGAGAACACTCAAGCTTGGAGAAAGGAAGCAAAATCTAACCAGAGAATTGACTTGTACCATCTTCTTCACTAGATAGCAGACTAGGATAGATGACGGTACAAAGGTATCCCCTGTATTTACACCAAGAAATCATTCATTTTTTCCATCAGCTCATATTTTTCCTTTACCACACTATGTGTTTTTCACATGATCAGACCATTCACATGTAAAAATTCTACATAACCTGAAATATAAGTAGCAGGTTGATTTCAATTCATTACTATGCAATTTAAATTCTGATACAGTTTTTTTCTCTTCATTCATTGTCTCCAGGGTTTTTTTTTTTTTTTGCCCAAATTGTCTTTTATTTTTAAAAAAACACAAAGTACTAGGAATCGTTTATTCAGAAATTCTGATGATATTGGGTGATGTGTTAAGTCTTTCCACTGAAACTGATCTCTGCTATATCTAGAAGATGGAAAACAAATGGAGGGGGGAGATATTTCTTGTTTTTAGGTTCTACTTAGCATTTCTTTCAAGTTTCTCTCTCTCTCTGTGTGTGTGTGTACATGCACACCTATATGCATACACATATATTCATCTATTCATGTATGTGCATGAATGTACACATATTCTGTGTATATATGTAAACATATATGTCTATATACACACATTCCCATATATAATGTTTATTACGTATTATGTACATCTATCTTTGAAATAATATATGGTGGTACAGTGAATGTTTAAGAGAAAAGACTCTGGAGCCAGACTCCCTGAGTATAAATCCTGCCTTACTAACTGGACATTTACTTAGAGTTCTAGGTCTCAATTTCCTCATATGTAAAATGAGGATAATGGTGGTACCCATATTATGGATGGTACCCATATTATGGAAGATAGTAATGGTACCCAGGGATTTCCCAGAGCATGGCACAGGTTAATTATACAGATCACATTAGTGATTATTACTTATGTGTATGTGAAGAGACTGGTCTCACTATGTTGCCTAGGCTGATCTTGTACTCCTGGACTCAAACAACCCTCCTGTCTCAACCTCCCAAAGTGCTGGGCTTATATGCATGAGCCTGGCCTTATATTGCCACATTATTTAGTAAAAAAAGTACCTCTTATCTCCCCAATATGGGAGCTTAGATTTTTTTGAAGGTGCCGTAATGTTGGATTGACACTGACTTTCGTTAGTTTCTGCTACATACATTATTCAACTCAATACTCTAGGTGCTGTGTAGAATGTGCCAGCCATGATTTCTGCTGCTTGGGCACTTACATCCTAAAGAGACAAGAGAAATGATACGCACTTTTCTTTCTTTACTCTCTATCTCTTCCTTTCTTCTTCTCTTGGCTCTCTCCGTGTAGAAGAATGTCAGAAATGGAGATGTGTATTGAGAAAGAATTCAATTCGGCCACCAATACCACCCCCCTCCCAAAAAAACCCCCAAATAGTGTCATAACAAATGAGAATGATATTTTCACAGAACGAAGCCTCTGGAAGTAGGAAGCTGATGGAGCTGGCTTAGTGGCACCCCTGTGATTATTTTGTTCTCTTCTTCATGGCCACAAAATGATTGCCACACCTCCAGGTATCACGTCAAGCCAAGAGGAGGGCAAGAAAGGAGGAAAGATGATACATCAGCTTTGTAAGTTTTTCTTATCAGGAGCAACAAAAGCTTTCCAGAACTCTGCCCCTCCCTTCCCAAGAGTCTAACGTCTAGTTTCCAGAACAGTGTAAGAAGGCCATCATCAGCTGGAAAGCATCTATACCAAAAGATGAGAGAAAGAAACAGGCTGGTTTGAAATCAGTCAATGAAAAAAGTCTGCCAAGGTGTTTGTCTTGGCTTTGTCTTTGTGTTTCTCCTCAAATTATCCCCATTGCCCTCCCTCCGCCATATTGTCCTTTCTATCTGAAAGGAGGTAGAATTGAGAAAAATGGAAATGTGGTGATTTGTTTCAGGAAATAATATTTGACTTATAGTTATATGAGGGGGTCTAAAAAAAACCTTGAATTTAGTCATTAAAAATTATGTATTTATTCTTACATGTTCAAGCTTCATTTACCTTCTCTTCAAAGTAGTCTCCGTTTGATGCGATACACCTAAGTTACTTTTTTTACTGCTCAAAACGGTTTTTGAACTCATCAATTTTAATGCCTTTGAATGCTTCTGTCGCTTTTTTGTTTCATCTCTTCCACATTGGCAAAAACGTTTCACTTTGAGGACTTTTTTTTAAATTCGGGAAACAAAGACACTTGAGGCAGGATCATGGCCATAGGGAGAGTGGGGCACAGAAGTCATGTTGTTTTTGGTCAAAAACTGCTGAACGCTCAGTGTGGTGTGGGCAGGTGTGTTGTGGAAGAAGCAGTCACCTGTTTGCCACAAAGCAGTCTCTCACAACAACGGTAACTGGTACACTGATGCCGATGAGTTCCTGGAACACTCACCTAGTGGGGTAAGCTTATACTGCAAGGGGTCCACCCTCCCAAGATAATTCAGGTTTTTGGGGGAGGGTCTCCCCTCAAAAATGTGCAACAGAATGAAACACAGAAGAATATGAATTAGGATGTCTTCATTAGAGCAGAGGGAGTTCAGAGGAGAAAGGAAAAGTGGCAGAACTGGGAACAGGGAACACCTTCAAGCCTTGTCCAGAGGCAGGACTAACCTTGTTACCCCTGCAATGAAGCACCACAGACAACAGAGTTTCTTATAGATCATTTAATTACAAATTATCATGGAGAGATATTGTTTATTTTCATGTCTACAGAGCAAACAACATAGCTAGGCATTTGTGTGACATTCACAAACTATGTTAAAAAGACACGTAATCAGATATTACTTATTTTGTAAATCCTTAATGAGTTTTTGTTTCTTTGTTTGTTTAGTTTAAAAAGCATTATAACTCTGAATAGAATTGCCTACCATTAAAATAGCAAAAGTTCTCCCGAGGAGTCCAAGCTTTTGGGCTCATTTGATCACCCACACTGTCCTCTCTTCATCTGGTCTGCTGTCAGGTGGCTTTTCTCTATGTAAACTCACCACGTCTTCAAACCATCATCCAGCTAGGAATTCCTCACGGACTAGTCGCCACTGCTTTCACTTGAACTGCTACTGTCAGATGACTCGCTGCTGTCATCCTTTCCAAGGGGGCTGAGCCTCCTGTTGGGATGGGGTTTTCTGTAACCCCGGAAGCCTTTCCTTTGTGGCATACCCTTGTTCCGTGTAGAGTTATTTTGTCTAAGGGGCCCATAATAATATTTTCTGCCATGAGTGATTATGCTCTCCTCACTTTTGGGGCCATTATGGGAACCTATTTCATTTTTAATTTCATTATCAAGTCCATGAGAAGGAACGAGCAGACGCTGACTTTTGTCCTTACTAGGAAATCTCTGTTTTTCATTCAAGGTTGCTTGGTTCCTACTGGAATGTGCCGTGCCCTTTCTAGTGCTGCCTTGGCCATGTTTAGGAATTTCATTGTAATTGGTACTTTCGGTTGCATCCCTACTGCCTTCTTTTCTTTTCTCTTTTGGAGGTGCAGGAGGGTAATGAAACTCTACTTTCCCTTGATGAGCATTCTGGCTGCCGGCATCCACTCTGTTCCCTTCTTTCCCCGGCAGTTCCTTAAAAGGGGTGCTACCCGTGATGTCATTGCTGCCCTCCACAAGGCTAACATCAACAGCCCCACTCTCTTTCACTGTTTCACCCCTGGTTCCAATGGTATTTCTGCCATTTTCTTCTCTCTCTGGGATCTCATTGTAACCTGGCCCTGTTGTGTCAGGATCGGTGGTCTCAGCTTCACCTGGGCCTGAAAACCCTGTCTGACTATCTGTACCTTCCAGGTCAGGACCAATAGCTCCTCCTTTGCTAGGAATGTCCTTAAAAGGTTGGCCATCCCCACTGAAAGGGAAGATGTCATTATCCCCTCTCTCTTGAAGATCTGTGTAACCACTGCCTTCAAAATCACTGGGGATTTTTTTGACCTTTGAGAGATGTTTTAGGTAGTCAGTGTTGTATTGAGTATGGGGGGTGCTTTTGCTTTTTACTGGACTATTCTGAGTTCGAAAATCTCTTTGAGAATTCTTTTTATCTTTTGAGTGGCCTTTGGCATAGTGCTTACCTGCTGAGACTTTGCTTAGAACAATCCTAGGTTTGTTCTCTTTGTTTTCTTCCTGCAAAGGTTGAATCACAGTCACTGGCCCCATGAGATGCTGCATATTATTTCTGACAAGAGCTGCACCATATTCTTCTTGGTTGTGAAGTGTGCTGATTGCATCATCTCCATTCTCAGTCCATTTATTCACAATTGACTTGGAATCAATGGATATCTTGAGGTCATTGTGGACATCCTCTTTGTGACTGATATTATGGTCTTCATTCAGTGTCTGTCTATTTGCAAACAGATTTTGGAATTTACTACTTTGGTTATTTTCATTGGCTTCAGAAAGGGACAGATCTTTCTCTCTCTCCCAGACAATATTTTCTCTAGGTAGAGGCCCTTGATTCCTTCTCTTGTCAAAATGGTGAAGGACAATATTGTCTTTGTTTTTTTCTTCCTGGTAAAGTATAATTTTCAATATAAAGTGATTATTTTATGTTAAATTAACAATCTAATAATTATTAGGCAATAGTTTAAAAATTACCAGATAGTTAATAAAAAGTCCATTAAAATAGAGGCTTATTGGTAGAGATCATTCCGCGTTGCCAAAACAGGTTTCATGGAGAAAGAATTATCTGAGCTTGAAAGATGGGTAAATTTCAGATACACGGAAGGGAAGGTGTGAGACTATTTCAAAAATCAGTTGAATATTCAATTGTCTGGAAACAGGACATAATGGAAAGATAACATGAATAAACCTATAAGGCTGGAGTAAAGAAATCATAAGGAAAAGAATAAGAAATAAAATGGGAAATGTAGATGAGAGCCTGGTTTTGGGGGAAGACCTAAATTTAAGGAGAACACAGTTAAAGAGTATGGTCCTTATCTTAGGAATAGTGATTTCATATTTTTAATGACTTATTTTCTCTCTTTCTCTATCTCCTTTGCTCTGATAGTCAGAGGTATTCATCAGCTTCTTCTTTTTTCTCTTTTTTAAAATGGAAAATCTACAAGTAGAAGAATCTAGATAAAACTTAGCTTCTGACATTTAAACAAAAGATTTTACAGCAAGTTTTGCAATTCTAGCTATCGTCTGAAGAAGGATAATTTTTTCTTTCCCCTTTGTCTTTATAATAAGATGAATTTGATAGTCTAGACCAGTAATTCTCAGATGGAGCATTTGAGCATCCAGAATTATTTGGAAGGCTTAAAATAAAGGATGTTGGGCCCCATGTCCAGATTTTTTATTCAGGAGGTCTGGGATGGTGCTCTTGAATTTGCATTGAGAATAAGCTCCCAGGTGATGCTGATTCCTCTGGTCTGGAAACTATGTTTTGATATCCCCTATTCTAGATCACAAGTTTAAACAACAGAGGTCCAGAAAAGCAAAGTCCTTAGGAAAATAATGTGATAAAAAGGAAAAAGTGGAGAAGAGAGTAAAGCGTGGCTGTATTTCAATGTGTCCTTTTTGGAGAGCAAGGGGTATCTGTGAGGCGGCTGCTTCATAGCCTGGTCACTGGCTTAGATGGTCCCTGGGCTTGACCACCCTGGGGTGCAGCCCAGTGTCAGTAAGCTTGGCAGGACAATGTGGCCAGGAAGAGATGAGGCTCACTTTGTCCTATCATAGGATAGATGTAGAAGTGTCTGTGCATTTTGCTCTGGAGCTTTCCAGAAAGTGTCACCATTTGAGGTGGCTCTGAAAGGGACAAATGTGAATCATATTCAAACAAAGCAGGGTCTACATTGCCTATGAGAGCCGAGAAAGCCTGATTGCCATTGAGCCCCCGTTGAGACCACACAGACTGAATCCTCAGCTGCAGTAGCCAAAACTTCATCTCAGGATGCAGCAGGACAAGCAGCTCACAAGTGGTCCAGAAACATTGTTCCATGCAGTCTGAGGATTCTAAGTATGCCATGGTTGTACATTTGATGTATGGGTTATAGTGGGTTGGTATAAGCCATTCATAGATGTCATCTTAGAGGGAGATAGAGGGGTAGTGAGGAGCTGAGTATTTTAATCTATGAGAGACTGAAGGATTTACTTAAAGAGCTATTTAAATAATCAGATAACTTTACATTTACACAGGTTGAATTTAATTTCTGTACCCTTCCTTGACCCTCTGTTAACCCATGGGTAGGAGTCTTGAGTAACAGAACCGTTGCATACAGAATATATGACATGCTTTCTTTTCATTCTATTGCAGGATGAGCTGGAATTTACAACATCACTGAACAGGCCTTGAAATTGGTGAGAAATAGGAAATCAACATAAGAGGCATTTGTTGAGGGACTAGGACATGTAAGAAATTGGGCTGGATGCTCCGTGTTCTAAGCATGGCAGCTTATTCATTGGCAAAGGCACTAGTCTGTCAGGAGTATGGAGACTTGGGGCAAAGCCATGAGGCAGTGACCTCATATCCAGTTGGGGTCTGCATAGACAGACAGAGGGCTGGAGAGTCGTAGGATCTGAGATGCCAGGGTAGGGAACTTGGTTTTATCCTATAGCGTATGAAGAGATAAAGAAAGCTCATAAGAGATTAACAAAATAAAAATCAGGGGTTCAGGAAGAACAATGGTAAGAAAGAACAGTTTGGAAGATTTTACAGGATCCAGTAATGAGATATCACCACTCAGATACGGATTATGTCAAAGAAAAATATTGTGAAGTAAACATCTTCTATTGGTGCCCTAATAGAAATCTTAATCAGTGAAATAAACTGAAATGTTGATATGTAAAAATGAAGACAGGGCTGGGTACTGTGGCTCATGCCTGTAATCCCAGCACTTTGGGAGATGGAGGAGAGAAGATTGCCTGAGCCCAGGGATTTGAGATTAGCCTGGGCAACTTGGCAAGATCTCCTCTCCACAATAAATTAAAAAAGTAGTCAGGTGTGGTGACACATGCCTGTAGTTCCAGCTACTTGGAAGGCTGAGGATTGCCTGAGCCCAGCAAGTCATGGCTGCAGTGGCTATGAGCAACAAAGTGAGACTCTTACTCAAAAAAAAAAAAAAAAAAGAAAAGAAAAGAGAAATGAAGACAGGATGTAAAAAGATGACTTTCATATTTTATATATATATATATATATATATATAAAAATATATATATGATGAGGGAATATAGAACCTGAGCTCAAAGAGCAATGTTCATTGAGAGTCAGAGAGCTGGCTGTCAGACTCTCAGGGGCCACCCAGGACAAGTTCTTCCCAGTTATAATAACTTACGATCAACTATTTTTTCTTTGAATACTTTGTCAATTAATTGTTTATTACTTTTCAGATAATATCTTTTCACTTATGGATAATTGTCATTTTTTTCAATAATTTCTTTTTTAACTTGAATCTGATATCCATTTTTTCCTGATGGAACAACTATTAAGGCTATTTCCTCTTTCATATAAAACCCCTTCCAATAATTGAAAAAGTTTCCTTCAAATTCACTGGATGCTTTCTCTCCTCCAGGTTGACATTTGTAGTTCTTTGTGTTAAGTCACTGTGTTCTGACCCATTCTCCTCAGAACGCGTCCCCTTTATTCTGTGGGGTCGCAAATCAGTCCCAGACTCTGATGTGGACTATTTAGCCCAGAACACAGAGCATCCATCAGCTTTCTTGCCCTGGCCACAGCCCTGTTTTTACTAATACAGCTTAATTTTGTCCTGTAGTTTTTGGCCACCATGTCAATCTTAGTCCTTGTTGGGAGATGACACTTGGACATCTTAGATGTATTAATTAAGGATATTAAAATATACAAGAGCTCCCTGATGGAGAAGAAGAGAGCAGTCAGCTGGAAGTTCATACTATTGGGGCAAATATGTTGGAAAAATAGCAAAAAAGATAGAACACTGATTTCAGGAGAGCCAGGATCACAGGGAATGGCGTTGAATGAAATGGGCCAGAGTTGTCAAATGGTTTTTTGTAATCCCGCAACCAAGTGCTCACTGGAAGTAGTTGTGCTTTGGAAAGAGCACGTGTGTTAGCATCAGTTGCCCAACTCTGCCATTGTGGGCTGTGTGATCCTGGGCGTCTTATTTGACGTCTCTGAGCCTCAGCTTTTATAGCTGTAAAATCAGAAAAATGCTACTTACTTGTCAGGATTGTTGGGAGAATGACACAATTGTATTAAAGGACATCCTTTAATAGGTTATTGTGTGTGTTTCATCAGAAGAATGAATGGAGTTATTTTAGAAATGAAAACTGTAGGCTGTGATAGTTAGCGTTTTTGTATTGAGGACAATATTTAAAAATAGAAAAAAACTTTGCTTTTTTACTCTTGCTTATGTGAAATGATTGTTGTCTCTATGCTATGCACCTGTTGGCTGGTCTGCTTTTCCATTCTCTCCTTGTCTGTCTCTAGGCCTTGGCTCACACTCTACTTTTCATGGAGAATGGCCTCTCCCACTCACTTCTGTTTGTTCAAGTCTTACCTATCCTCCAAGACACAGCTCAGTTATTTCCATTTTGTAGCTTTCCCTGAACACCAGGCCAGGAACTCATTTCTTTCCACTCCAAGTTCCTCAAGCATGATTTTTAAAAAATATACCATTCACATAGCACTTTCCACATTCTATCCAGATTACAATGGTTTTTGTAAGTGCCTTTTCTAACTCTAAGATTCTGAAGAGAAGGAATGAAGTCTTTTCAAACATCTTGTATCTTACACAATGGAAATAACTCACCACATATTTGTCAAGTGAGTACGTCTTAACTTATTTACACAGGCAATAAGATGTAGCCCTAGAAATGCCATCTAAAGGATATTAAGCAGAAAAGAAAAAACACATTCTGAAGGAAACTACTACTTCCATGGGAAATGAAGCCAGATTTGGAAAAAGTAAATAGTCCTTTTGCTGATGACATTTTAAGCCCTTTGGCCAATGACTCTGCAAGAAGGAACTGAGTGAAAAGACTTATTGTCATCCCAGTGACAAGGGCCTCTTTCTTTCTCATCTTAGCATCCCAACACGATGGAGTCATACATGGGAGGAATTTAAGAGACACTAAAATGTGTCCCTCTTTAGACAAAAATGATCCCTCCAATTAGTCTTCCCCTGGTGAAATCCTCACCGTTAGAGCATATGGTGGAATGTTCAAGAAAACCTCCTTATAAAAGACTGAATGTGACTCAAGCAGTAACACAGCTGTCCTTGGGCATCTGGGGTCCACCAATACCCACACCTGCAGCTGCAGGTGCTGAAGCAGAGCAAGATTTGGGCCAGGCCATGGGATGGGGATCAGGAAGATTCTGGAACACAGAGCTCTGTGGTGAGAGGCTTGAGGGGCTCAGAAGAGTGAGAGAAAGGACTAGGGTGCCAACCACAGCCAGAAACACCAGAACAGGCAAAAGTAAGCTTCCCCTCCCCTGCAGTTTTTTCTAGGGCTAGTCCAGAGTTTGGCTTGTGGTATGAATCGTCCCTCCAAGATTCAGCTTACCTTTATGTCTGTCTGATTTTTCTTCCCAGGTGATGTGTAAGCATGCTTAAAAATATAATACCCGTGTTTCTTATGGTGGCCCTTGTATGTTATCTACAAAAATACAACATCATATTAAGATGGGCTTATCTCAAACTAAGAAGTTTCCTGGCTCCCTTTTTGGTAGCACAAGAGATTTTTTTAACTTGGGCGAAGTTAAATTCTGCCTCTGATGAACGGTAGTACTTTTTGGTACCACAGGAGGGTGTGTGGTTGTAAACCAACTCCTGAGGATAGCAACCGGTTTCTTCTCTCTTTTCTAAATCTGTTCTCCCTGTGACTGTCAGCTAACTGCTTTCCCTCCCAGGGTGTATCAATTTTATGACCAAATTTCAATGGCAATGGAGCACGTGGAAATATTTCCAGGTGGGAGGGACTAGGAGAAAGGCAGGTTTTATAATATTTGTGTCTGATGTATACTTGGCAAAACTCACAGCATGAATAAACATTCAGACTCAAGCTGGCAGTTTGGATCTTTGTAATTTTCAGCTAAGATAAAGAACAGAAGATTGTTACTTCTTAGAATTTTCGGGGACTGTCAGGAAAAAACGGTGATAGGCAGAAGGAAGCTGCAAGTCGGAAGTGTGCCAAGCTGAAAGGATTTGTTTAACTCTCTGGACGCATATAGAAAACAAATTCCACATAAAATTGCCCGTGAAAACCTGTAAGCTCCTTTCTCTTTTTCTTCCTTGTTTCTCAATCTGGAAGCAACATGTTTGTCATGTACATGTGTGGGAAAATATTGTTTGCCAGTAACAATGTCCCATAATTCTTACTCACCTATCCTTCTAAATATGGTTTGTCCCCTGGCAAACTTTGTTTCATTTGAAGAAAAACAACACATTGAAGAGAAACGCTATAATACATTGTGTAAATTACAATACCTGACTATCTAGAGGGTGACAAAATTATGTGGTATACTTTTGCACCTCCTTTCCTAGTACCCAAGACTATGTTGACAGTGAAAATTTTCTCTTATTGACTCTTTTCTTTACACAGCCGAAATAGAGTTATTTGAGAAGACTAATTCTGTTTACCCTCCGTTCTTCCACACAGCTGTGCTTAGTTTTCTCAGCCTGTGGTTGAAATGTCTGAAAGGGAACAAGAAACAAAACTTCACCAAATAAAACATTCTAGTTCATTAATTTCTTCAAACAACAAGTGTTTCATTTATTTTTTTCTCTAACTGGGTTGTATTATTCAATGTGGAAAATCATTCTGACCAAAAAGCAGGTGGACACACACATCCCTTTGATATTTGCTTCAGAATTGCAAAAGATAGTGCCAGCTTTCAACCCCCAGAGGGAGACAATGCCATTTCCATCACAGAACAGGATTCAAGCACAGAGAACAGCCAAGTGGGTGTTGCGGAAGAGGGGAGAAGGAAAGGATGGCACCTGGGTGAAGAAGCTTGGCTGTCTTTGTATCCACTGCAAAATAAGTTTTCACTGGCAAACTGAGAATTGTGAGATATAAGTGAACTAAAATCAGAGATCAGTCATGAGGCTTATATGTATACATTGATTATTCAGAGGGTGGCAAAAAATTGTATACACATTTTAAGAAAGGAAAAAAACTGTATTAAAATTGTATGCAGCCGGGCTCGGTGGCTCAGCCTGTAATCCCGCGCCTTTGGGAGGCTGAGGTGAGTGGATTGCCTGAGCCTGCGGGTTCAAGACCCGCCTGGGCAAGCGAGACCTCATCTCTACAAAAAATCAAAAAAATCAGCCGGGCATGGTAGCGCGCGCCTGTAGTTCCAGCTACTCGGAAGGCTGAGGCAGAAGGACCGCCGGAGCCCAGCAGGTCGAGGCTGCGGTGGCCGGGAGCGGCCACTGCACTCCAGTCTGGGTGACAGAGTGAGACTCCAACTCAAAAAAAAAAAAAAAAAAAATTTTAATGCTCTATAAACTGACAACAAAGGATGGATACAAGTCACGTTTGACGTCCGCAATTACAAGAGGTGCTTGAGTGGTTATCATCAGTGTCCAGACACTTCTGATTACAGCAAACTACAAGTCATACATAGATAACATCTCTTAAAATGTGTATACTTTTTTTAGCACTCCCAGTATAACTCAGTAATTGCGTGTGTGTGTGTCTGTGTGTGTGTGTGTGTGTGTGCATGCTCGTGCATGTGTGCATTTTAGACATGAGGTCTCCCTCTGTCACCCCGACTGGAGTACAATAGCACCATCATAGCTCACTGCAGCCTCGAACTCCTGGGCTCAATGGATCCTCCTGCCTCAGCCTTCTGGGTAGCTGAGACTATAGGCACATGCCACCATGGCTGGCTTAAAAAATTATTTTTGGAAACGGGTTCTGGTGATGTTACTCAGGCTCAAATGTTACTCAAACTCCTGGCCTCAAGCAGTTCTCCCACCTCAACCTCCTAAAGCTCTGGGATTATAAATATGAGCCTCCATGCCTGGCCCTCAGTAATTGTCATGTTGAATTAAGATATGATGAACACAGTGGTTACCTGGTCCATTAACAGAGAGCGTGAGGGTCAATTGGAAGCCCAAACTTCACCTGCATGCAGCCTACTTATGTAGCTAATCCTCACTTGTAATCCACATCTCTATACTAAAACAATAAATAACATAAAAAGATGTGATGCTGCTGGTGGCCCAGCAAGAGCCAAGTCACAGTCATTGATGTAAGGGTTAGACTCACACCTAATGATAAAATCTTATGACCACCAGTCACCTGGCCAGAGAAGGGAAGAGGGAGGTGGCAGCAAATTGGGACAAATTCTTTCTCTTCATTTGACAAAAAAAATGTTAAAATGTATTGACAGACCCTATTGGCAGAGGCGTGGCTACTGAAGTGGAAAAAGGGCAGAAACTAAGGAAATGATAGACCTTGGCAGCTCATCCCACTTTAGTGTAGTACTATAAGTACTCGAGCTACACCTTATACATCATAGGAAAGCACGCAGAACAGGACCCTAGGGTCCTGGAGCAAGTTTTCTGTGAAAGGAATAGATGTAAAAATTCTTTAATTATCAGTTTTTTACTTTTATTTAATTTGAGTAGGAGTCTTACTCTGTTGCCCAGGCTGGAGTGTAGCTCGCGGCTACTACGGCCTCAGCCCGCTGGGCTCAGGCGATCCTTCTTCCTCAGCCTTCCTAGGAGCTAGGACTACAGGTGTGTGCCACCACACTCAGCTCATTTTTTGATTTATTGTAGATACAAGGTCTTGTCATTTTGCCCAGGCTGGTCTCGAACCCCTGGGCTCAGGCAATCCTCTCGCCTTGGCCTCCCAAAGTGCTGGGTTTTACAGGTGTGAGCCACCACGCCTGGCTAATTCTCAGTATTTTTATTTCCCCATTTCTTTTTGAAACTGCTAGCCTGTCTCAGAGGTGGCAAGGGGAACCAAGGGGTGGAATGGGTCATATTTGAATGCGTGTGGCAAGGGGAAGGCAGCACCATGATGGATTGATGATATAAGAGAGAAAAACCCTTAAGGGAAGGATTAAATAAGGAGGTAAGCAGTCTCGGGACTACCCAGGCCAGTTGTCCTGTTCAACTAGAGCGTGCTCTTCTGAAGAAGCCTTAAAGTTCTATAATTTGCTTTATACAGAGAGATTGTTCCTTGCAGTAAGATAGTGATCATTCTAGTGATTTCTCTCAGACCCTATATTTCTCCAACTCATTCTCAGATAATTCCTACAAATTTCATTTTCCAAGCTCGTTTGCCCTCTGGATTCAGTCTGGGCTTGACTGATGTAGGCCTGGTGTGAGACTGGAAGGTAGGAGAGAAACACCAGAATATGTCCTTCCCTGTTCTCTGTTTGGGGCTGAATCTCTAGAATTAGACATGTATGCTTTGTGGCCCTTGTTCCTGCTGGGGGTTCCCACCCAGGGACTGGGAACACCACCATCTTTTTTTTTCTTTCAGCCCAAGGATTGGTAGCAGCATCAATCCTTGGGTTGCCTCACCACACTGGACCTGGGCTTTATATTCTTCCCATACCTTACAACTAGTTCCCCAAATAAAGTCTCTCTACTAAATGCCTGTAATGGATTTTGTTTTCCTGACTGGACTCTGACTGATAAAACCATCTTAGAAATGTAAACTCAAAAGTTTAGAAAGTACCCTCTTGGCTGGACTCCAAGACACATCTGTCTAATGTTCTATTCTGTTTTAAAAACAAACAATAGTTTATCAATAACATCTTATATTTATATGGCACTATACCATTTGCATACTGCTTGCACATCATCTCATTTGAGTCCCAAAATAACCCCCATGAGATAGGCAGTACAAGAAACAAATTGTCTACACACCTGGTCATCATAGTATAAATAGAGAGGATATCTAAATCTAAGTCCTCTGTCTCAAAGTCCCAGGGTTAAAATAATACAATTGTAAATGATTAAACATGAAAAAAAACATTTAGTAATAAGAGGAAATGTTCCCGAAATTTTTATTAAATGTCTTCAAGGCATATTATATAATTGTATTATTTCTTATCTTGGTTCTTATATGATTTTGTGAACATAAACTTAGACCACTGCATCATTCTTCAAAACTATCAAAATGGTGAAAATAGTTTTGGAAAAGGGGCTATATAAAGAAGATAACATAAAAAGGAGATTGACAGATATTAAGAAAAAAGAAGAAATGACAGAATAGGGTATTAGATATCTTCTTACAGAAAACACACACATACTAAAAACATACTTGACAGTATAGAGTGTCTTGGTATAGTTCATGACTTATTGTGACTTACAACAATGTCTTTCTAGTCTAATTGCATATTGATGAATGTTAATTGAGATGCATGGCAAAATAATCATCTGTTATTTTCTCCCGTTTGTAAATCGTTTGAAATTTGGCTTGTAATTCCAAGACATATGTGGGTGAGTCAGCATACCCTAGCTTCTTAAACCTCCAATCTATTACTAAATAATTTAGGTAATTGCTAAGATGAATGACATCACTCTTAACCACTCACAATTCCAAATGTTGGCTTCATGTCCTTCCTGCATCTTTTTCTTTTGAAATACGCATCCCTCCTGTCTCCCCCCACATCCACTGACGGTTGCCCTGTGCTCAAATGTGGCTCTGCATGGAGACGGCATTGTCTGCTCTAAGGAGGAGAACTGGCACCCTCTCTTGATCAGTGGTCACTGGATGGATGTTGACATAGCACGTTTACTGGAAACTGGTCAGAAAGCACCGCCCCAGCTGTTCCTTGGAATGTGTTGCTCAAAATAACATCCTGGCTGGTTGGCTTGAGCTGGGTCAGTGAGACCCAGTGCCTGAGTGTGTACCCCTGGTCCCTGATGGGGCAAGGTCGTGGGCATTGGGCTGACAGATGTCTGTGGTAAGCAGTGCAGAACCCACAGGACTGCAAGAGGGTGGATGCCGAGAGCGGGGCATGCTTCCCAACTTCCAATGTCCTCACGGAGGGCCTGGGTCACCCTTGTCAGTTTGGTTACCCAACTGGTCACCCACTCATTCAGGACCTATATTTAAGTATAACTGGCAACCGATGACTACTTGTTTCCACAGTTCTCCAACTGAAGAGGTTACTCTGAGAAGTTAGGAGGCTGTTCAGACATTATCTAATTAGCACTGTGTCTGCATTGCAAAAAATAACTGTAACAGTCAGCATTTTCACAAGATAATTTGGTCACATCATGAATACTCATCTGAGTGAGTCAGAGGGAAGAAAAAAGCACAAGAGGAAATCGGAGCCTGGTTTGGGCTAAGCTTGGGGGTACCGCATCCCATCTCTGGCCTCACGGATGGAGAGAAAATCATTAGCAGAATCCCAGGGTTGGGGTGTTGCAGGAAATACAGGGAAGTTCTTGTCTGTTTGGACAGCCATCTATTTACAAAATCTAGCTGGTTCGCTGTAGAACATTCCTGTCTGATGCTTTAAGTTTTTAGGAAAACAGTGAAAGGTTCTTTTGGCATGTTATAATTTGAGTCTTTGGGTATCGCTCGTTAGTGTCAGCTGATTTGAAACACTGTGGTTAGTTCTTGGTTTTCTCAAAAATATTGTTTTTGGTGTTTCTAAAACGCAACATGGTGATATCTCATAGTTCAGCACATGTTTATTGAGGGACTCTTTGTTGACAGGCATTCATGTTAAGTGCCATGCTTTCTTTTTGCTTGGTATCCTATTATAACTGCACTAGGTAAATGCTACTGAATTCAAAATTAAATAGCATTAAATATTAAATAGAGGTTGCTTAAAGGAAAAATAGATAAAGAGAGCAAGAGATGATATGGACATAAATGAGTTTATAAATGCTTACTGGTGCCGCCCAGGTCACACTGAAGAGTAGCAGTCCCACGCAGGCAACTTGCATCTTTGAGAATCTCTGTGAAAAGACAATATTTTACCCTAAAGCATTGCCACTTGTTAACTCCAGCACCAAGAAGAAATAAAACTCAGAGGTATGTATAAGCATCCTTCCCCCAGCAGTCCACTTCCTTTTGTTATATATATGTGTGTGCATATGCATATACTATGTATCATTCATTTATACCCATGTGGCCATTTTAATCTAAGAGCTTTCGTATGTCTAGCTAATCCAATGTGAATATGAAAATTTTTCAACACTATTAAAATAATAAAGTCAGTTGGTAGAAATGGGTTTTATAGACACATTTATTTGCTCTATCATCAACCCTAATTTCTATCTTTTGTCTTTATAAAGAGATTGTTTAACTTAATTCTTTGCATCATTCAAAATGACATTAAGTTCTAATGTAGCAGCTAATAACAGGGCAGCAGATTCCATTGTGGGAAATGAAATCTTACCTGTCTCCAGGCTGGTACCCTCATCTAGGTTCTCATATTCAATAGCTATGTGTCTGACTTAGTAGCTATTCATGGACTGGGGGGGTGAAGCAATTTCTGCATCTCTTAGATTATTAGCTGACATGTATTGAATGCTCAAATGAGCCCAGCACTGTTCTAAGAATTTTACACGTATTCAATCATTGGAGACTCCCAACAGCCCTACGAGTTAGGTGACATCACTTTGCCTATTTTATAGATTAGGAAACAAATACAGAGAGACCAAGGAACTTCCCCCAGAATTCACAGATATGAAGAGGCAGAGCTGAGATCTGTACTCAGGCAATGCAGCTATGGAGTCAGCATTCTTCATCAAGACTCTATGCCACTTTATAGAACTATCTTTTATCTTATTACAGAAAAATCTACATGTGGTTTGACTTACAAACTAATCATATTTCATATTGGGCTCAAGAAAATGATGTTTAAAACAATAACATTTAGTTATGAATAAGGAAACCTGTTTATGCTTTGATAAATATCCTAACAAGATCTGGCGAGCTCACTTATGTCAAGTAGCCATTAGATTTTTTAGAAATGTCAACATAGTTTCCAATCTGTTGATTCTGATGAACATTTAACATTTACTAACTGTCATATAGACACACAACAACCAATATAAAAGTAATAAATTTATGCTACTATTTGAGATCACTTGAAGAAAAAGACTTTTAATGAGAAAGACAATCTAAATATTCTTTCCATCTTTAAACATTTCAAGGTAAAAACTTTTATTTGAATAAAGAAATATGAACTATTAAAAAGATTCTGAAACTCTAGGCTATTTTCTTCTAAATTAATACAATTGTAAGGATCTTAAGTCTAGTCATAATTTAGTTTTCCAAGCACCTTATAGATCAGGACAGTACAAGTCATTTATGAAACGACTCAATGCTAACAAGTAGAAATGTCAGCACAGATGAGAGTTGACATAAGAATATGTTTAGATTATTCTGATCCTCGTTTGTAAGCGAAGGGATAGAGGAAAATGAGTCTTTGAGTAAGTATAGATCTTGGCAATGCTGAGAATCAATCCAAGAGAAAGTTGCTACCAAACCATCCGTTTTCGTTGATGATTTCTAGAGCTTGGTAACATGCTTCTTATTTTATAAAACAAAGCACTAAATATTACACAGCTTTGCTCATTAGGGAATATTTTCAATTTGCATTCATTTCCAAAAGCAATGTCCTATCCGGGTGGCAAACATCTTAAAAATGTAAACAACTACAATATAAAACTATATGCTAGTCAAGAACATGAAGACAGTCAAATTACCTGGTATCTCTGACCCTCAGAATACCTGGCTTCCTCTGCAGGATTAACTGTCTCTGGGCATTTTGCTGAAATTTAAAGTTTGTTGGAGTTCTCAATGGCCAATCAGCACCGGCTCACTTAGCACTAGCAAAAAATTTGTTACAAGTGCCCACAGATAACTATAGGGGGCAAAGTAATTTTAATCTAAAAATGTTTTTGTGGTGGAAAGCTGCTATCAAATGTTCCAGAAAGTGGGATAAACAGAAAATATAAATACCTCAGTTTGGGCATCATGTTGTCAGATAATTAAAATTGATTTCAGAACTGTTAATTAGGACTGACTGAATACCTAACAAGTTTATAAATGGAAAATATGTTTGCTGTCCTTTTATGTAGAAAGTTTATCATCTCAATTTTGTCCGAGTTAAATTCACCAACCTTTAACAAAAATGTTTTGAGTACCTACTATGTGACAGGTGTAGGTGAAACTGCAGTGAACAAAATAGACAGAGAAAAATTCCTGTCTGCATGGAACTTAAAATCCAGTAGGGGAGACAGAAGTCAACAAGATAAATGAGTAAAATACATTACGTGAGATAGTAACACAGACTAAGTCTAAAGAGAGAAAGTATTTGTGGGGAGGGTAACAAGCACTGGGGTGGGGATGCTGGGTTGACATTTTAGTTAAGGAGTCCTGGGAAGGTCTTATTGAGTGACTCTTGAGCAAGGATCTTGCTGTGGTTTGAATGTGTGCGCCCCTCCAAAATTCATATTTTAGAACTTAAATCCCAGTGTGATAGTATTAAGAGATGGGCCTTTCAGGAGTTGATCAGACCATGAGGGCAGAGCCCTTATGAATGAGATTAGTGGCCTTATTAAATGGCTAGAAGGAGCTAGCAAGGCCCTTTTTGCTCTTCCTCTTTCCTGCCACTTGAGGACACAGCATTTAGGCCCCTCCAAAGGCAGCAACAAGGCATCATATTGGAAGCAGAGATAGCCGGACCTCACCAGACTGTGACCTTGCCAGCACCTTGATCTTGAACTTCCCAGCCTCCAGAACTGTGAGAAATACATTTCTATTCTTTGTAAATCACCGGGGCTGTGGTATCCTGTAACAGCTGCATGCTCAGACTAGGACAGATCTGTAGCCTTGTGACTGTATCTGGGAAGAGTGTTACTAACTCTTCAGAAGGAAGAGGAAGATCAGAGCCTCATAAGGAATAGCCTAATGGCTTGTTCAAGACAGAGAAGAGGACAATTTGACAAGAGAAACTGAAAGAAGGGAGTAGCAGCAAATGAGGTCAGAAAAGTAGAAGATGGCATATGGTATAGAGCCTGCAGGTAGGTGGTCACAAGGCTTTTGATGTTACCCTGAGTGGGAAGAAAAGTCCTTGGAGGTTTTGAGGAGTGGCTGAGGAGTGATAGAAGCAGGAAAAAGGCAAAGAGAGCAGTAGGATGCTCTTGCAATCAACCAAGACAGAAACGATGGAGGCTTGAACCTGAGTGGTGGAGAAGGGATGTCAAAATGGTCCTATTCTGAATATATTTGGAAAGAAAAGCCAATGGGATTTGCTGATCTCAGATATGTGGGCTGTGAGACAAAAAAAAAAAAAAAAGAATTGGGATGACACTGGGTTTTGTTTCTTGAGTTTTTTTTTGTTTGCCCAGTGCTGCTGGAAAAACAAAGTTGCTTTTTATAGATATAAGGGAAAATGCAGAAAAAGATGGTTTTGAGAGAAATATTGTGAGTCTGGATTTGGACATGAATTTTATAAGGAGGTTAACTTAGAACACTGAATTTATCTTTTTAAATTGTATTTATTTTTTTAAAATTTTAGATTCGGGGATACAAGAGCATGACTGTTACTTGGGATATTTGCATACCAGTGGGGGTTGGGCTTCAGGTGTCTTCATACCCAAATAGTGAACACAGTACCCAATAACAGGTATCTTCTAAACCATCACCCCCCTCCAACCTCTTTCCTTTTAATGTCTCCACTGTCTATTATTTTCATTTTTATGCCCATTTAGCTCCCATATATAAGTGAGAACATGCGGTGTTGGGTTTTCTCTTTGAGTCAGTTCACTTAAGATAATCTTCTCCAGTTCCATATATGTTGCTACAAAAGACATGACTCTGTTCTTTTTTTTAATGGCTGTGGAGTATTCCATGGTGTATATATGCATCACATTTTCTTTATTCCATCAGTCATTGATGGGCATTTAAGTAGGTTCTGTGACTTTACTATTGTGAATAGTACTGCAGTGAACATACAAGTGCAGGTATCTTTTTTATTTAGTAATTTATTAACCTTTGGGTAGATACCCAATAGTGGAATTACTGGGTTCTATTTTTAGTTCTTCAAGAAATCTCCATATTGTTTTCCATAGGGGTTGAACTAGTCTACAATCCCACCAACAGCATGTGAGTATTCCCTTTTCTCCACATCCATGCCAACATTTGTGGTTCTTTGCCTTTTTTTTTTTTTAGTTGGAGTCTCACTCTGTTGCCCAGGCTAGAGTGCAGTGGAATGCTCATGGCCACTGCAGCCTTTATCTACTGGACTCAAGCCATCCTTTCCACCTCAGTCTTCCAAGTAGCTGGAACTACAGGCACGTGCCACCGCACCCGGCTAATTGTTCAATTTATTGTAGAAATGAGGTCTTGCCAAGTTGCCCAGGCTGGTCTTGAATCCATGGGCTCAGGCAATCTTCTCACCTCAGCTTCCCAAGGTGCTGGGATTATAGGTGTGAGCCATTACACCCAGCCTTTTTTAAGTTTTAAAACAAAGTTTATTAGAGAAAGAAGAGAGGAAAGAAAGAGAACTGCCAGAGCTGTCATGGACAAGAGAAATCACCCTTTGACTTTTTAATGATAGCTATTCCTCCTGGTGTAAGATGATGTTTCACTGAGTTTTAATTTGCATTTCTCTGATTATTAGGAATGTTGAACATTTTTTCATTTGTTGGCCATTTGCATGTCTTCTTTTGAGAACTGTCTCTTCACATCCTTTGTCTACTTTTTTTTTTTTTTTTTTGAGTTGGAGTCTCACTCTGTCACCCAGACTGGAGTGCAGTGGCCGCTCCTGGCCACCGCAGCCTCGACCTGCTGGGCTCCGGCGATCCTTCCGCCTCAGCCTTCCAAGTAGCTGGAACTACA
>CAUYQG010042798.1:0-31588 GCA_963574415.1 Tarsius wallacei
GCCTGTAATTCCAGCTACTTGGAAGGCTGAGGCGGAAGGATCGCCGGAGCCCAGCAGGTCGAGGCTGCGGTGGCCGGGAGCGGCCACTGCACTCCAGTCTGGGTGACAGAGTGAGACTCCAACTCAAAAAAAAAACAAAAACAAAATTAGCTGGATGTGGCAGCACGTGCCTGTAGTTCCGGCTACTTGGAAGGCTGACGTGGAAGGATCGCCAGAGCCCAGCAGGTTGATGCAGGGGTAGCCATGAGCATATGTGCCACTGAACTCCAGCCTGGGTGATGGAATGAGACTCCAACTCAAAAAAAAAAAAAAACATGGAGCAAAAATACAGGAAATATATTTCAGGGTGGAGCTATCTATCTCTGGGTGCTGAGCCTACAGGTGAGTTTTCTTTTTTCTACATTACTATATTTTTCATGATTTTCTGAAATGACCATATGTTAACTTAATTTTTTTTCACACTTAGGAAAACTTGAGAATCAGAGAGATTAAGAAGTTTATCCAAGGCCACAGTTGTTAGTGGACAGGCTGGGGTGGGAGGGGAGGTCATCTGACCAGGGTATAGTGGATACTGTGGTGTGTTGCCCAGAACTCCTTCAGGAATGAAAGACTTATTACTCCCCCAGCTGCTGAAAGTGCTGCCAGGTGGCAGCCTTCAAATGTCAAAGTGCCTAAGCTGAAAAGAGTCTCCTTACTCAAGGTTACATATCCTTTCAAGGTAGCTCACACTCTGTGATCACAAAGAGGGTCACAAAGGGCTCCAGTAGGGATTATCCTTCAAGCTCTATAGCTCCTGGAGCGGTCACCTGGGGCCTGAGTTAGATATCACAGCTTGACTTCTTCCTCTGCCCAGTTCTGCTTCCTTCCTCTCCCTTCCAGGTGTGTAACCCCCAGCATTCTCCACAATAAACATCCTGCATGGTATTCTCCATCTCTGAGTCTGCTTCCCAGGAACCATGTGGCAGTTGGTGCCAGACGTGGTCTGAGAAAGTAGACACTAAGATGGAATAGTGGACCTAGTCCCCTGCCACCAGATTGAAGATGAAAACCCATCACTGGTGGGAAGTGGAGGCCAGATGGCCCCTGGCCGAAGATGGAAGGACAATTGTTAGAACTCCCACCAGTGGTGAGAGGGGACAACACATCAGTAGTAAGGAACGCACTGGTGAAGTGCATCAGGCGTTTGAGAAATAAAAAGGAGATCATTACTATAAGGACAACAGAATTGGGTGGCTACGTCTGAAGTTGATTGACTTCTGGGAAAAGATCATGAAAAGCTGAGATTGATTAACCAGCAATTAAAATTAAGTTTCAAAAGCCAGAGGGCCTTCTTGGAAACCTGCAGGGAGGCTCATATCTTCTGTGGTAGGAGGGCAGAGAAGACTGACGACCAGACAAAGAACTTAATCTCAAGAGTAACAGTTTCAGAGAAGGCTGTCCTTAGGGACTTTGACACATGCAATGACAGTCTCTGGGTGGCTGCTGCTGGAGACCTTGGAAGCCCAGATTTTGCTGACTCTAAGCCCACAGAAGTGGGCCCTCTCTGTCACCCTTGTTTGAAGAAGGTGCAGAAGCCTCTCTCCTACAAAACACGTGCCCCCCTCAGGATCTGACCATCTCCCTGCTGGCCACAAGTCTAGAACTAGGATTAAGTCACAACATAACCCAACCAGGACCGTGCTAGGCCTGAGCAGTAGGAAAGGAACTGTGCCCCAAAGGAGCTTCAGGACCCAGCCAAGTGGTGCAGCAGGATGGAAAGGGCATGCATGGGTTGGGTCCTGAGGGTGCTGGATCAGAGGCAGGGGCAGAACACGAGACTTCATAAAGGAATTGTTATCAATTTGGGCTCATGCTCCCTGGGTCTAGGATGGAACACCCAGACAAGAGTCCCAGGAGATAGTGCAGGCCTGTGATGAGAACCGCCCCAAATAACATGGAGAAAGTGACACCTGCAGAGTGAGGTGGATATGCCAGAATCTCAGTGGCATAGGATGGGAGAGGGAGGAATGTTATGTTCAAGTGGATACATTCCGTGAGACTGGAAAACCCAGCGGAGGAAGATGTCCCACGGGACTGGAAAACCCAGCAGAGGAAGATGTCCCACGGGCATGCCATTTACCAAGCACCAAGGCGTGCACTGGAGAGAGGGCACCAGTTTCACTTAGGAGGCCGGGGTGACTCTGCAGGAGATGCTGCCACAGAACTAGGCTCCCCAATAGGGAGAGGGATGAGGGGACTCCAAAGCAACTGGGGCTACTTTGCAAGACTGACAGAAGCCCAGTGGAAGCAATTACCACAGCAAGTGACAAGAAGCCAGGACGCCCAACTCATAGGGAGTTAAGCAAAGAATTAATAAAACACTGTGTCACAAGGGGCAAGAAGTTGAGGGCAGGTGAACTGGGGGTCCAGAGCTCTGCCCCTGGAAGCCGTCTATTGCTTGGTTTCCTAACCTGATCTAGATTTTGGATGCAGAACCAAAAGATCTAGATTTTGGATACTGACCAAAGAAGGGTCTGGGTTCCCTCATGGCAAGGAGTGAGGGAGAGAGGGGACAGAAACGGTAATCCCTGCAACCCCATGGCAAGCATTCATAGTAATGATGTCTTCCCCAAAGGGATGTTTCTTGGGTAACTGTACACTGGGAAAGGCAAATGTCCAAACATTTTAAAGACCACTGGACACAGAGTTTAAGCTGACATAATGGAGACACAAAGCAATGCCACACTCCCACCTCAGACTGGGAATATAAGGAGGCCAGGTAATAAATGGAGTCTTGTCCCAGGCCCTGCTTATAGTGGATGCACCGGGCTCATTGACCCGCCCCTGGTGGTCATTTCCCTGGCCATTGATTGCGCGCTTAGTTGGCAGAGCACCCACACTGGGTCCTTGGCCTGTGGGGTAAGAGCCACCATCGTGGAAAAGCCTTGCCCCTCCCCCAGTCACACAAGTAAACACAGGCTGGCAAGTTTCTTCTGTACAGGGCCAGAAGCAATGTCCTTAAATCCTTGAGCAACCACTTCCCACTCCCATCAAAAAATGACTAGTAGTCTTCTTTAAATTTTACGCTTGAAAATGTAAAAACAATTCTTAGTTCACAGGCTGTGCAAAATCAGACAGCAGGTTGGAGACACTATGGCATGGTCTCTGTTGAGTTCACCATTTTTAGAGCAGGCCAGGAATGCCCAAGGGAACTGTGAGGCTCCTCAGGGGACACAAGTGAAAGGCAATTTTCCTTTGGGTCAGATAGTCTTTAGGACCGTTGGTTGTGGAATCTTGGACACATTCAAAGTTTATTTCCTTTTTTTTTTTCCAAAACTAAGAAACAATTTCCAAGCAGAATAGACATAGATGAGAGTCTAGCTCTTCCATTAAACTGCCTGCAAAGTTCTGTGTGTGTGTTTGTGTGTGTGTGTGTGTGTGTGTGTATAGTTTTCTGCAAGAGGGCCCATGCATCGCTTTCTTCACACATTCAAGACCTCCTTAAGAACCACCAGTGTGGGGCACCATGCCCAACCACAGCCCAGAACCTGGGCCCAGTGGACTGGGGAATTGATGCTGTCTGTCTTCCCCCAGCGAGGACTCACCATCAGCAAAAGGCCACTGGGCTGCCACCAACTCCAGAGGGGCTTTGAATATCCGAAAGATGCAGGGGAAAAGCTGCCCCAATCAATAGGCTGAACCGTTCAATAACTCATTTTGCTGCTGAAGCAGTAAAATAAATAAATAAGAACCTGGCTGGAAGTTGAAACTGTCTGTGTTCAGTCCTTCTCAGAGGCCAAGTTGATGGGCTTTAATAGCTTTGGTCGGCACAGAACACAGGCAGACTGTCCCAGCAGTGTGCCCTCGGTTTCCTAGGTAACCAAACTCGAAATAAGATGATGGCTCAAACTGGGTACCAAATCAATTTGTTAGAGGTACAAACATGGAGAAGGCAAACTTCACATAAACCTGCAGAATGCAACATCCATGTTGATGATTATGTCAGCATGTGTGCACCCACTGCTCATTGACCTCCCACCCTGTATCACTAGACCCTTCCTCTTGACCCCAGAGCCACAAAAAAAAAAAAAAAATCACGAGTTCCAATTGTGCTGCCATGATCAATAGGATGCTTCTTTCCAGGCTGCCTGTCAGGAGAGGATCAGATGAAAAGAGCCAGAGAAAGCTGTGCATGGGCAAAGCTCTTTTGTGTTACAAGACCTGGCAGTGGGCCTCTGCCTAAAGCCAGGATCTGAGAAACACTGTGTGAATCTGGGAGTGAAGAGATTGTTCCAGGGTTTTCTCCCTAGGGAAGAGATTTCCCAATTACTACAGCAATTCTCAGCCTTCACCTGGCTTCATTCTCAGGGAATTACACCAGGATCCATCAAGGAGGAGGCAGATACAGGCAAGAGCCTTCACCAGGTGTCTTGCACGCTGCAGTCATAGCACTCATCAAGCTATGTTGTAATTGTCTAATAAATTATCTGTGTCATCTATTCTGCTATGGCTGTGGTGAACGACATGTTGGATGAATGAAAGAATTTAATGAAGATGGTGATGAGAAATCCCTCAGCTCATGCAGAATCCTTGGAATTTTTTTTTCCCTGGCCATAGCCTCCTTGAGTTCTGACTTCTCAAACTTACAAAGGAGAGGAGGACCTTCTCCCATCCCCAAACCCACAGGGCCCCGGAGACAAGCACTCCCCCCAAGTCTGACACATAATTGGCACTTAATCAATGCTTGACAGTTATGCTGCATTGATTATCATGCAAAGTAATCTGACATTATTTTAGAATCAACTTCAGGCCTCCACCTTTTATATTGTCAATTTAATAATTCAAGATGCTTTTATTGAGTGTTTCAGTCAGGATAGGCAGGCATTAGCAAACCTTCCCTCTACAGGGCCAAACAGTACAATTTTCTGCTTTCTGGGCCATGCACTATCTGTCACAACTATTCATTGCTGTCATTGCAGTGTGAGAGCAGATGCAGACAATGTGTAAGTGAATGAGTGTGGCTGTATTCCAATAAAACTTTATTTACAAAACAGGCACAGGACCAGATTTGGCCTATAGGCCAGTTTGCCAACCCATAAGCTAGGAGAGGCTATTGTAACAAACACCACTAAAATCTCAGAGGCTAAACACATTGAAAGGTTATTTCTCAACATGCCCAACATGGGTTGGTGGTGGGGTGGAGGGCTCTGCTCCACAAAGTTAACACGTCATCTTATGACAGTTTCAGTGTCGCTGCAGCAGGAGAGAAGAGGACCAATGAGTCAAGCTCTGACAAACAAATGCCTCAGCCCAGAAGGGACACATCACTTCTGCTCTCATGTTCTGGTCTAGAACTCTCGCCTCATCATGCCTAAATTCAAGGGTGTGGAGAACTGCAATCCCAAATTAGAAGACAACTGAATATTGGTGAATCTTAGCCATGTCTATGACACTGAGCATTAGTCATGAGCGATGCTAAGAGGAGACTCCTGCCTGACAGGCATCTGGTCCAGTGGCTGAGGCAGACACACCTGCAGAAAGAGCTCCTGTGAGTCAAGAAAGTAGGTAGAAGGGCAGGGTCTACATGCCACTTTCCCCTAAGCCTTGTAACCAATCATAAACATGAAGATAAAGATAAGCACATAACACATGGCAAAGACATCAGAAAAGAATTCTAACTCCTTACACCTCCAATGGGCAGTGCAGATTCAGATGACTTGGGATCTGACGCCCATGCCTCCAGACTATTTCTAGGTAGAGGGGTGCGGCTCTAATGAAAGTGGGGTGAGAAGGAGCAGAGAGAAGAAAGTAAACACAGCCTTCCCATGGGCAAAAGCAATAATGTAAATTTTTAAGATAATTACCTGGAAAATGGCAAAAGATTATCAAGAACAAGCAAATTTTACTCCACATCAGCAACCAGATACATCATTTCAAGCATCCAAGTGTGACTTTGGGAGGAAAATCTTAGTCAAATCTACTTTCTAAGTAGGGAAAAAGCTGGAATTTGAAAATCCTGGGGCAAGGCCAGCAGGGAACAGTAAAGAAAAGAGACAACACATGTGACACCTTGTGTGTGCCCTCATCCAGTGCTGCTGCAAGTCTCAGTGCGTCACGAAGGCCCCAACCAGCCTGGTGCAGAGAACTCACAGGCCAGGAGTTGGCACAAGGCTTGGGGGAATGGCTTACCTGACTAATGAAACAATACGTTTTGTCAGTGCTTAAGAATACTTACCTTTTCCCCAGAGACTTCCAAGAATTAATTAATACTAAATGCTTGTCAGGCCCTTTGCCGATATTAAGGATTTGTTTAATCAGAAAGGCCAGAGTAAGCACAAATAGAAGAGTTTGGCTTTATTTTATAAATACTCTATCTGACAGTGAGCAAAGTGACCTTGCCATGTGGAAAACACAAAGGAGAGAGACTTTCCCATGAAATGGGTGATATGCAGGAAATTTCTGTACCTTCTATTCATTTGTGCTAGGAACCTAAGACTGCCCCCTAAAATAAAATGTAGTACAAAAAAATGGCTGCGAATCCTTTTACATTCCTCACATCATGTGGCGAGGGAGAGGTCTTCATTCCCTCCTGTTAAATCTGGGTGGGCTTGAGATTGTGGGGCATTCAGGAAAAGTGATACTGCTTCCACTTTGTGTGTTGGGACACTTGCCTTCAGAGCCTTAAACCACCACATAAGAAGTCCAACTGCCCTGAGGCCACCATACTGTGTAGAAGCTCAGGTCACGTGGAGAGGTTAGGTTTGAGTGTGCCAGCTACAGCCCCAGTTGAGGTCCCAGGGACAGCCAGCATCATCTGCTGGACATAAAGATGCCTCCAGTCATACTGAGTCAACCCCAGCCAAGGCCTCAGATACGGTGAAGGACAGACAAGCTGTCCCTGCTGTGTCCTGTCCAAATTCCACAGAATTTGTGAGCGTTATAAAGCAGTTGCTGTGTGTCACTAAGGTTGTTAATTACACATTGATAGTAAATTAAACATGAAGCTTGCACAGAGTAGTGATTAATATGGGTTGCAGAATCCATCTTCCTAACTCTTCCACTCACCGCCTCTGCAACTATTCCAGTTCCTTCGTGCTGCAGTTTTCTCATTGGTAAGTTGTAGACATTATGAGTTCCTACCTCCTTAGGGCTACTATGAACATCAAGTGACTTAGCACTCAGAACACTGCTTGGGAGTTAGAAAACCCTCCATAACGTTTAACTGTTTCTACTCCAAAGCCTTCCCTTATCACACCAGCCCAAGGTGGTCTCCTTATTCTACCCCTCATCCAGCATCCTTCCTCTCTCCCCACAGATGACTCTTGAGTTGTCTAAGCATGTCTTCTCTCCCTGACTGGGTTGCTGGTGTCTTCAGGGCAGGGAAGTGCATGCATCTGGTGTCTCAACAGCTCTGGGCACAGAATATTGTTCTCTAAGTATATGCTGAA
The DNA here is from genome assembly GCA_963574415.1 of Tarsius wallacei. Taxonomy (NCBI): domain Eukaryota; kingdom Metazoa; phylum Chordata; class Mammalia; order Primates; family Tarsiidae; genus Tarsius; species Tarsius wallacei. The sequence goes on from CAUYQG010042798.1 coordinate 7,428, forward strand.
GAAGAAAAAATCAAAGCACAGACAAGCCTATGGCTGGCTCACATTGACTTTGTGCCACCAACAACAGCTGGGGAAGGTTAGGAACATGCCATCCTTAGTGTCCCACCCTTCTCCCCAATGTTTCTCCTCTTCTGTCATGCTCTTTATTTTCTCTCCGGTGTCCCAGTCTCTTTGGAAGATTTGGTTCAATGAGCTCCTTTCTCCCTCAGTGTCAACTCACCGTATTTCCTGATAAACAATTGTCTGGACTAAGGAATCCACACATACAGGAATTTCTGGTATTACTTCAAGTTGACACAGGTGTGGGTTTATTGCCTTATTCTCCTGGTATAAGAGTAACTGAAGGCAGACATTTTGGAAAGTAAATTGGTAATGTATATTGAAAGCCTTAAAAAAAGTATACCCTGGCCGGGCTCAGTGGCTCAGCCTGTAATCCCAGCAAGTGGATTGCCTGAGTCCGCAGGTTTGAGACCTGCCGGGGCAACTTGGCAAAAACCTCATCTCTACAATACATCAATAATTAGCCAGGCATGGTAGCATGCACCTGTAGTTCTGGCTACTTGGAAGGCTGAGGCAAAAGGATTGCCGGAGCCCAGAAGGTTGAGGCGGCGGTGGCTGGGAGTGTGCCACTGCACTCCAGTCTGGGCGACAGAGTGAGACTCCAACTCAAAAAAAAAAAAGTATATCCTGCTCTGAGAGCTAAATAAATAAATTGTGTATGTGCAAAAAGATTCAATAGATAGATGAAAGTTCACCACAGCATCATCTATAATAGTAAAGAAAAAGTAGACACAGGCAGATGCCCAACATCAAGGTTAGTTAAATATGCCATGAACTATCCAGATGTGACATGCCATTTCTTCATTCAACAAACATTTATCAAGTTCTACTCTGTACCGGGCACTGTTCCAGAAATGAGAGAGACGCAGTGAGTCCTTCCCTTGTGGAGCCCATGGGCTGGTGTGAGATAAAGGCAACAAGCACTGTACATCTCTCATAAAGTACAATATACCTTGGAGGGTGTCACTGGACTGTGAAGGAACATAAAACAAAGCAGGAGGATGGTGAATGTGTATGGAAAGGAAATTGGGGAAAAGTGAAAAACTATTAAATATGGTAGTCAGGTAACATCTCATTGAGAAGGTGACATTTAAGTAAAAACCTGAAGGAGGCAAAGAAGCAAGCTGTACAGACATCTTGAGGGAAAGTGTTCCAGAAAGAAAGAAGAAAGCCAGTGCATGGCCTTAAGGCTGGAGTTGTCGAGCAACTGCAAGGATGCCACTGCTGCTGAAGTGGGGTGAGCAAGGAAGAAAGAGGAGTAGGTAAGAGGCAGCCAGATGGCATGGGGCCTTGTTGACCACAGAGAGAATTTCCAAGTTCACTCTGAGTAAGAGGTGACAGTGAAGGGACAGAGGAGGCTGAGGAGTGATATCTAATCAAGGTTTTCAAAAGATTCCCAGCTACCATGCTGAAGACAGACTTCAAGGAACAAGGTTGGAAAGGAGGAGACCCATTACGAAGCTCTTGCAGTACTCCAAGCATGAGATTATGGAGCCTTGGACCAGGGTTGAAGCAGTGGCAAATTTCTAGCTTTATTGCAAAGGCAGAGCCCACAGGATTTGCCACCATATTGGATTCGGGGCATGACAAAAAGGCATCAAGAAGAATCAGTCTTTCTGAATGATGCACAGGAGAAATGCAATGACATCAGAAAATACTCAGAATATACTTCTAAGTGAAAAAGCATGTTGTAGAGCATTGTTTTCAAGATGATTCTGTTTGGAAAGGAAAACACATACGGAGGTAGCCAAATAAAAAAAGCCTGAAGGTTATCAACTGAACTGTGAATAGTGGTTACTTCTGGAGTGGGATTATCAGTGGTTTTGTTTCCTTCTTTTGCCTATATTTAATTGCTACTTTTCCCAACATGAATATGCATTGCTTTTTTAACTAAAAAAAACTAATTTAAATTTGGACACATCCCTCATCTTTCAAATCTTAGGTCTGACAAGATAGGACCCTCTTCGAGGTTACTTTATAGTTGTCTCTGTTTTGCTGATAGTAATTATAGCTTTTTAGGACCTTACAACTCCAAAGAGCGAAAACCGTTAACATGTAGAAATCCTCATTTTATTGCCCAGAAGTAATCCCAGGTAGAAGGGGGTCTGTGCCTCATGAACTCAAGGTAAACAGATGCATGGCAGAGTTTTAGAGGCAAAATACTATAGGGTCATATTTAAGTTTCCAATTAACATCAAATTGTTACACATAAATGAAGTGCCCAGCCCAGTATCAAGAATAATTGTGGACACCAATTGGAAGCAGATTCTACTTTGCTGTTGAGGACTTGTCTCTTGCTTTGTTAGGAGAAGAAAGATGCACGTGTGTGGAAAAATGAGAAAGTATATTGTGTAGCTCAGATGATCAGCTGGGTAGAAAAAAGATGAGAGAATGTGCTGGGATAGTCAGGGACAGTTTTTTGGAGGTGTGAGAGCTGACCCCAACCCTAAAGGAAAAGAAGGGAAGGACGCAGGTAGCCTCAGAGAAGACAGGAGGACATTCCAGATTAAATAAAGGGGTTGTGGCTTTTTGCAGCTATTGAGGAAATGATGACAGCTTCTTTGGACAAATCCTCTTAGGAATATTCAAACTTCTTTTTCATATGAGGGCCCGTTATTTCTGACACATAGAGACTATTCATCCAGTTCTCTGTGTCCATGGAAATTTTCCTCTCTACCTAAAACAAAACTCTATTAAAGTTAGGATTATTGAACAAATCCTTCTCTTTTTAAAAAATGAACAGTTAAAAATGAAATCTTTAAATTAGGTGCATGAAATTTATGTGCTAAATAAATGAATTCCTTTAGCACAATAATTTTAACATTGCCAGTTACACAGTTAATGACTAAATAAATGTCTCCCATTTTGGGGTTTGGTAAATATTTCTCTCTCCATTATCATTTATTCTCTTATGGGAGTCATAGACTGCATTGTAAGCTTAGCATGGAGAATTGTTCTAAGTTTATTTTATGCAATATTTAGTAGAAACTTCCTATAACATCCATTATGAAAGATAATGGATTTCTTTCCTTTTCTAGAAAGCCTCTTCTCCTAGGAGAGTCATAAAATGAGCATTTTATGCACTCTGGGCCTGGGTCTACTCAACTTCTCAAATTGTGCCAATGTACAAATAGGCACAAAGACAATTTCCTGCAATTCTGTAAACATCTAGCCATTGACATTGCCTTCACTGTAAAAGCAAATACCTGCTGTGTGAGGCTAAACACCTGGCACCCCTGCAAGCCTGTGTTTGGGAGTCAGTAGGGTAAACCAAGTCTGTGACCCAGGCTCACAGGAGCAGTGATTACTGATGGTTCTTCCTCAATAGCAACAGCATCGTCAATAGAAGATACATCCATGGAGTGCCAGGGTGTGCCTACTGCTTACCAGAGAAGTGGGCAATACTGAGTGCTTCTAGAGGGTAACAGGGATTCACAAGGTGAGAAGGTTGCAGCCTCACCCCTCCCCACACACAGGCACTCTCTCTAGCCCCTTACCTACTCAGGTATTTTTCCCTATCACCATCTGTATTAGTCAGGGTTCTCCAGAGAAACAGAACCAATAGGATATATAGAGAGATACAGGAGGGGATTTATTATGGGAATTAGCTCACACAATTATGGAGGCCAAGAAGTCCCGTGATATGTCATTTGCAAGCTAGAATGCTGGGAAAGCTGGTGGGCTGATTCAGTCTGAGTCCAAAGATCTGATAACCAAGGAAGCCAATGGAATTAGTCTCAGTCTGAAGTCAAAGGTCTGAGTAGGGGAGGGGTGCTGGTGTAAGTCCCAGAGTTCAAAGGCCCAAGAGCAAGAAGTTCTGATGTCCAAGGATAGAAGATGGTTGCCTCAGTCAAGAAAAGAAAGAAAGAATTCACTAGCACCCCACCTTTTTGTTCTATTCAGGCTCTCAGTGGATTGGGTGATACTCACGCTCATTGGTAGAAGCAGATAGTCTCTACTTAGTCTACCAATTCAAATGCTAATCTCTTCCAGAAATACCTTCACAGACTCACATTCAGAAACAATGTTTTACCAGCTATCTGGACATCCCTTAACCCAGTTGACGCCTAAAATTATCATGCCACTGAAGTTACTTAATATTTACTTATTTTATCTTGCTTAATGTCTGACTCTGACACCCTCCTCTAAAATGCTCCATGAAGGCAGGAACTTTTGACTGTTTTGTAAAGTGCAGTTCCCCCAGATACTAGTTCACTGTCTATCAATCAATAAAATTTTAGTGAAGAATAAATGAATTTTTCCCCAGTGCCTATGAGAGCACCTAAAACACAATAGGTACTCAAAAAAATAGTTGTTGAATGAATGAGGGTTTAAATACTTTATCTCATTTAAGCCTATGTAATAGGCATTACTATCCCAATTTTACAAACTGAGACTTAAAGAGGTTCAGTAGCTTACTTGGGGTCATGTGAGTAGTTAATGGTGGGGGGAGGAGGCAAAGATAGTTCTATCTCATGCACAAACTCTTGTAATTTTGTTAGGTTGAACAGGATTGTTTAACATGGAATCTGGAAACAGATCCATTAAGAATGCATAGATTTATTGATATCTACATGCCCATTTAATTACAGCTTATAAACACCAAAGGCCTACAGAAAAAGAATCTAAAGATCTCGTTCAGACTCTCCTTTGTACTTACCTATTTATCTCCAAATTGCTTCTGCATCACCAATATGTATTAAATAAGTATTTATTGAGCATCTATTGTATGTCCTGCACAGTTCTATATACATCAAGAAACATCAGTGAACAAAAAACTGTCCTGTCCTTGTGGAGCTTATAATGTTGCAGGGGAGAGAGATAATAAGAAATAAATAGAAGAAATAAGTACATTGTATATTATGTTGGAAAGTGATAAGGACTATGGGAGGTGGGGAGCTGAACAGGCAATGGGGAGCCAAGAGTATCAGGAAGAGCATATTGAGAAGAAGACATCAGAGAAAGCATTGAAAGGTGTGTGAGCACGAGCCACTCAGGGAAGAGAGTTTTAGGCAGGAGGGACAGCCAAAGCAAAGGCCTAAGGTAGATGGGCCCCTGGATGTTGGAAGACAGCAGGAGGCCAATAGGGTGCGATGGAGGGGATGTAAGGGGCAGGATCAGGAAGGTTATGGGGCCAATTTTGTAGGGCTGTGTTGGCCATATAAACACTGCAGCCTTCTATTCCGAGACAGACGGGGAGCCATGGGAGGGTTTTAAACAGAGCAATTACACAAATAACTTTAGTCTCAGAAGGATCATTCTAGCAGCAGTTCCTTCTAGAATTGAGGGAATAAAGGTAATAGTAGGGAAGCCTGGTAGGAAGCACTACAGTAAACCAGACAGGAGAAGAGGAGGCTTGAACTACAGGATAACAGTGGAGGTGATGAAAAGCTACCCAAGTTCTATTTTCTAACACTGCCAATTATGTCTGCCTTCAATGCTGCTACTACTATAGCTAATTCTGTCTCTCTGTTAACTTTTAATGAAAAGTACCTAATTCTAAGTATACAGCTAGATAAATATTCATAAAATGGGCACACTTGCCACCCAGATAAGAATCTCAGAAGCCTCTCTTGTGCCTCCTCCTAGTCACTACCCCCTTTGCCTCCACAGGTAACTGGCCTCTAGCACCATACACTGGTTTTTGAAATGTATAGCAGTGGGACTGTACAGGCTCTTTTGTGAATGGCTCTTTTTTGGTCAATAACTTCATAGCAATAGCAGTAGTTTATTCATTTCATCACACTTTCAGTCACTTTATTCATCATTTACATTTTTCTTTATTATTGATCACAGTTATTTTAAAATCTATATCCGACAAACTCCAAAGTCTGTTAGCTGTGGGTCTTTCTCTATTGCCTGTTTCTTCTCTTTGTGCTGAACATGAGCATTGTGTATGGGAAATTGTAAAGGCCCTGGATGAAGTTTCTTCCTCCTGGAAGACTTTATTTGTATTTCTGGCCAATTGAGTTGGGGCAGAGAACTTTAATCTAGTCTGCAACTAAGTTGATTGTTAACATGGTTTCAGCCTCAGGTGGTTGATCTATTTCAAATTCCCCCTTACCAGACATCCTGGAGTGCTTTCAGGGGCCCTCCTCATTAGCAGCTGTTGAATCCAAAAGTCTTGTCTTCTCAGCAGTATGAGACTCTTGAACTCTGTTTAACTTCTCTGCCTCATAGCCACTACTTTCTGCTTGTCTTCTCAGCTTTTCTGCTGCAATTTTCTGCTAAGCTGGCAAATACCTCAAGGGAAAACAGAGTAATGCCAGGTTCACTTCTCTACTTTTCCTTGTTTCAGGATCTTGGCTTCTTACATTTTAAATGTGTTGGTGGCTTTGACCTGGTTTTCTCCTCTGCAGTCTTGTGAAGTTCTAGGACACTTTGCTCAGTTTCTCTGCCTCTTAGTTGAGGCTTTCTGCTTCATGCCTTGCCTCTCAACCTGGAGCCTTCTTAGGAATCATCAAATGTCTCAAGAGGAAAAGCACCAAAGAATATCTGGCTCACATTAATGTTTTCTCTTCTCTCTAGGATTCTAGCCCCTCATGTCTGACTACCTTGGCATCTAACTGTGCCTTCAAGGGCTTTTTTTTTCCCCTTCTTATCCAGCTGTTCTAGTTTTTTTGCAATTAGAGGGTTTGCCTGCTTCTCTAATATGAGTCAGACCATTATAGTTAGAGGCAGAAATCTAATCTTCTGTTTCTCTTTAATCTTCAGTAACATGTGCCCTTGTATAGTTGAGCATTTCATTATATAGCTGAGGAGGCTCATTTTCTCATAGTCTTTTACATAGTCATGTAACCTTGTAGTCAACTTCTCTCTATTATTGTTCCCAGCTCTGGCTACAATGACTACATTTTCCTACCTGACCAGTGGCCATCTAAACCTTTATCCCCTTTTTTAAAAAATGTACTTTTTAAAAATTGATAAATAATAATTGTACATATTGATAGGATTCATAGTGACGTTTCAATATATATAATGCATAGTGATCAGATCAAGGTAATTAGCATATTCATCATCTCAAATACATACCATTTCTTTGTGTTGGAAGCCATCAATAACTTCCTTCTAGCTGTTGAAACGATGCTATGTATTATTCTCAACTCGAGTCATCCCACAGTACTCTAAAACACTAGAACTTATTCCTCCTATCTAGCTGTAATTTTGTATCCTTTAACAAATCTTTCCTTATCCTTCCCTTCTCCCTACCTTTCACAGCCTCTGATATGCACTGATCATTATCCTCTAATCTTATCTATCAAATCTCATACCTCTCGGCTTTAAATGAATGGTAGTGCTGAAGTTCTGCTGCCACCAGGGGAAACTGACTCTTCCCAGCAAAAGAGGTTTGGATGCCATCCCCTTCTGTCCAACATGGCAAAGTACACTGGCAGAAACTGGCATAATCTATATAGATACCCTAACCACCAAACACTTCAGTTAGAGTTAAGTATCATCTCCATTCCCCCTGAGATGAGTTTGAGAACTTTGAGCCCTCGCATTTCCCTGATCCCTCTGGGGCAATAAAAGCAGCCCTCTCTCCCTTGCTGGAGGAAAGCAGCCTCCTATTACGCAGATACCATAGAAAGCCCTGAGGGGCTACTACAAGATGACCCTTGTTCTCCACAAGATGCGTCTTCATGTCCCCTCATTGCTTCAAGACCACTAACTAGGGTCAATTTCAAGCAGAGCCCCCAAGAGGGAAATGCAGTACCACTACAAATGCAGTTGGTGAAAACTAGTTGTGGCAACTACTTGGTGATTAATTTATTCTCCAAAAGAGTTGAGGAGTTCAATATGTACCAACAGATACCATAGAAACACCTGTGCGAGTGAATCTTGAGAGTATTGGGCTAGTATGTGTGGCCCATAAGAGTAAATAGGAGAACATCTATTCGCATTCTCCTATAATGTAATATCTTCAAAAGGACAATTGTGCCCATCCTAAAAATGCTGGTCAGAGGTTCCTTGAAGCTTGGACACAAAAACAGCCTACAGTAAATGAAGGAAAGATGCCATATCTGCCTTGGATCATATTGAGGAAGAGGTCAGAAGGTCCAGGGAGGATTTATTGTGCAAGACCAGAGACTCTGACCCTGTTCCCTGGGAGGTCCAGAAGAGGCAGCCTCTATACAGAAGTAAGAAGCTCACCAATAAGGAACCATGCTCACTGTTGGGAATCTTAGTGGTAATTGTCTTATAAGTGTCCATGGTTTATAAATGCTGCCATGAAACTGAACTCCCTAATACTACTGAAGATGAAAATATTTTGGAGTAGCAGAGGCCAAGTAACAACATTCAGCCATCAGAGGCAAGGTGGATATGACTACGGCAACCAGGGTTCTTTACCCACAGGGATCTATAGCACAGGCAATAGACCACAGTGTTTTGAGAGGAAAGATAGATGAGCAGCCATTAAGGATAGCTCTTGACTTGCATAATCAGAATGAAAATATTACAAAAAGGTAAGCTGGAAGCTGATGTCAGCTGCCAAAAGGCAAAATGGCAATCCCTCACCTACCTCCCAGATTTAAGCTAGTTCTCAGGCCCAAAGCCCACTGATCAAAGGGGGAGATTGGGCCCCCTTGAGAAAAGATCTTACCATACCACAAACCTTCCCCAAAGAAACCTGTGCAACTTTACACTAGAAAAATGAAAATACACAGATGTTTCAGGGTATACAGTATCTAACCTGACCCTGATGAAATGGCATGATGTCATGATGGCAGCTAATTAGGATGGGGACTACGGAGGCAGGTAATAAATGGAGTCCTGGTTAATGCAGGTTCAACAGTGGTTATGAGGGTGTGAGGATTCATCGTGTGGCTGTTTCCTTTGTCCCAGGATGCATAACTAGAATGGATAGACTTAGCAGTTGGTGGAAACCTCACACTGTTTCTCTGATCTGTGGAGTAAGAACCAGGTGGGAAGAAACAAAGGGAAACCCAAAAGGGCCCTTCCCCAGCTAAGATAGAAGATGAAATCAATATACTCTTCAAGTGGAAGGCTGATATTGATACCATTCTCAGGAACAAATGCAGCGGTGGATATACCCATCATATTCCCATTTAATCTATCTATATGGTCTCTGTAAAAACCGGATACGTTTTCACAAATGATGGTAGACTACCAAAGCCATATCCAAGGTGTAGTCCTAATTATATGTAGCTGCTGAATTGTATCTTTACTGGAATAGATCAACACCATCTTTGGTGCTTGGGCTGTGGTTATCCATCTGGCACAAGATGATCAAAGCAATTCTGTTTTACACAGAAAGGATATAACTACACATTCATTGCCTTTCCCTCAAGCTATATTTATTCTCTTGCTCTCTGTCATCTTCACGGCACCCAGAATATCATGTTGGTCTACTATATTATTGACATTTTGCTAATTGGACATGGTAAACAGGAAGTGGAAAGTACCCTGAATGTATTAGTAACACATGAGGATGGACCATAAACTATTTACAGTATTAAAGTCCTGCCATAGCCGGGCTCGGTGGCTCAGCCTGTAATCCCGCGCCTTGGGAGGCTGAGGTGAGTGGATTGCCTGAGCCTGCAGGTTCGAGACCCGCCTGGGCAACTTGGCGAGACCTCATCTCTACAATAAATCAAAAAATTAGCCAGGTGTGGTAGCACACGCCTGTAGTTCCAGCTACTTGGAAGGCTGAGGTGGAAGGATCGCCGGAGCCCAGCAGGTCAAGGCTGCGGTGGCTGGGAGCGGCCACTGCACTACAGTCTGGGCGATGGAGTGAGACTCCAACTCAAAAAATAAAAATTAAAAAAATTAAAAAAATAAAAAAAAGTCCTGCCATATTGGTAAAGATTTTAGGAGTTCCATGGTTTGGTACAATGGACCATAAACTGTTTACAGTATCAAAGTCCTGCCATATTAGTACAGATTTTAGGAGTTCCATGGATTGGTATGTGCCTTCTAAAATAAAAAAAAAATTACCCTTATAAAAATGTACATTGTTTGTTAGCCACTGTGGGTTTTTGGAAGGGGTCAATATTGCACTTAAAATTATTTATTTGATTCACATCTTAGGTGATTTCTGCCAGTTTTTGAGTGAGGCCTAGTGCATAAGAGGGCTCTACAGAAATGCTAAGCTTCAGTACAACCTACCTTGGTTTTGACGAGATATAACTCAGGAGATAGTACAAGTGTCTTCCATGGTAGAAAAGGATCCTGTTGGGGGAATCCTGGACAAATTCCAATAGAAGTTTTGGTGCAGAATGTGTAGGGTTCTGAAGCAAGGCCATCTCTACTCCATGCAAGGGACTATTTATTGTTAGTTACTCACCATTCGAAAACTAGCTCCTTATGTGATAATGGGTCAATAGAGACCAAGCACCTGAAAATGGGATATCAAGTGATTATATAACAGGAGCTACCCATCATGAACTGGATATTGTCAGATTCACCAAGTTGGTCAGGTATGATAGAAATGACAGAATCAGAGGGTGTAAGGTGGCCCAGATCTCCATGTCACCTACTTCTGTTGTCCTGACACCTCTCTAAGCTTATTTCTATAACAATGGGGGCAGAAGTAAGGACCTCTGTGATTCACTGACAAATAAAGAACAATACAGTTTATTCCTGGTTCAGATGGACCTGTTCAAGTCATTGGTGCTGGCTGACAGTGGACTACTGCCAACACTAAAACTTCACTCAGGGGTGTCCCTGAAGGATAGTGATGAGGAGAAATCCTCTCAGAAGGCAGAGCTGTGAGCAGTGTGCTTGCTTGTCTATTTGGTATGGCAGGAGAAGCGGTATGAGATAAGGATTTATACAGACTCCTGGGTAGAGGCAACCAGCTTATCTGGTTGGTCAGTGGTTTGGAAAGGCACATTTAGAAGTTTAGAGACAAAGAGGTATGGGAAGAAGCATGCAGATGAACTGTTGGAAGTGACCACAAAATGTACAGATCTTTGTGTCTCACATCAATGCCACTGGACAGAAATCAGTACAGAGTGACACTTACTAACTGGGTAGACAGGAGGAACTGGTTGGTAAATATTAATCATCCTCTCTCTTCAGCCTGAACAATAGAGTACTCAATAGAATAGAGTAGTCATGGTAGCAGGGAAGGCAGCAATGCAAGGGCTCACCAGTATGGACTCTCTCTCACCAAGGCATTTGATAAATTTGTTATTTACTTATTACTCCCCCAAACAAATTTATTATGTAAGCCCCCACCTGATGGGGCAGAGATCCATCTTTACCAGAATTGGCCTCTATTCTGACTATGAATTTATCTTCTCTTTTCTTCATTTTACATTATCCACTAATGTAAAATGCATCTAACACCCTGACATGGGATCTGATGACATGCAGACATCACCAGTGGGTGGAACCTGTTTTATTGCAGAGGAGGCATAACAGTAAGTGAAGGACCACAGGATTCGCTCTACTACCACACACCACACCATCTGGAAGAGGTGACCTGATGGACATGGGGCTGGTCTCTTAACGGCTCAGCTGAGCCACCTGAGGGACAACACTCTGCTAGGTGGGAGTGCTGTCCTCTAAGATGCAGACTGTGCATTGAACCGATGATCCTTGCATGAAACTGTGTGCCCAGTGGGTAGAGTACATAAGACTGTGAACCAAGGGGTGAACGTAGGATTAATTTCTCTCACTATCACTCTCAGTTATCCACTTTGGGAATTTGAATTACCTTCAATTACTGACTAAAGATCTAGTCTCCCTAGAAAAGAAATGCTTTCGCTAGAGAGCATAGCAATGGCTCCACTAAACCTAAAGCTATGAGGGCCATCAGGTCACTTTGAACTTGTGTTCATAGACCAGCTGACAAAGAAGGGCATTACCATGCTAGCAAGGCTAGTCAACCTTGACTAACACGAGGAGCTGCAGCTGCTGCTACGTGAAGCAGGAGAGAGTACACACGTATCAGCACATTCCCTATGGCCTCTCTTGGTTTTCCAAATCCAGTAATAAGAGGGGCAGCTGTGCAGCTGTGTCACACACCAAAATGCTTGAACCTCTCATCAACTTACTGGGTTATTCTACCAGCTAAACAACCCCAGTTGCTTAGGTGACACTAAGAGTGGGGAAAGCCTAGAATAGGTGTCGGAGAAGGGAGATGAGGAATTGAGCACAGCCTCAGAACCAGCTGCATCAGTTTGTACTTCAGCAAGAGACATATACTTTTAAGAATGTGGAACTTGCCATCACCTCAAAGACTTATCAACACAGTGGACTCAACCTAGGACATGGACAGATCTGAGCAATGCGAGAGGTAGAACACAGGAGATGCTTGGGATGCCCCACACCACATCTTTCCTTTAGACCCCTCTCTGATTTCAGCCACAGCCACAGTGGGGAGTTCCTTGCAAGCTCACATTCAACTGACTCTGCTTTCTGCTTTGGGGCCTTCTCCAAAGACCTATAAGCCACTTGGTCCATACTCAACACAGCCCAGAAGAGGAGGGGTAGTGCCATATCACGGGCAATCTTCCACAAGGAGCCTGTGGATAAATGCTTCCATCCCTCCCCCAGCCCTCAGGTGAACAACACCAGGACTTTCTATACACTTCTCAGAGGTCCCAGCAGGATCAGTTTGCCATTGCTCATAGCAGTCATCTCATACACCCAGATAATGCAAGCATATGTTCTCAAAGCAAGCACATGTTCTCAACACACACACACACACACACACACATACACACACACACACACACACACACACACAGCTATAAGGAAAACTCACTACATCCATACAGGGGAGCCTAGCTGTTGGGACCACAAGGTCATTCTCAAGGGATCATTGCTGAAAGATAGCCTAGTTACAAGCCAAAGGAGGAAAGAGGAAAAAGTATTCAGAGTGAATAAATAGCCTGATAAACCTAAACATATGTGGTAGCTACAGAAACAAAAGACAGACTAAATCCTTTTTCATTTATAAAGGGACAATATATTTGCATATATTAATCATGTCTGCTCTTGGCCACACTTTCAAGAACCATGTATATGCCTTGTAAGATATCAAGGGTTTTATGAAACATAGTTTAAAAACCTGAGCTAACCCATCCCTTTTCTTCTAGAAATGTCTCCACTCAGTCATCTCTAGCAGACACGACACCTTCACTTTGCCAGAATATCCCAGCAGAGACCAGAGCAGAATTCCCTGTTAAGACATAGCAACACTGCACCACTTGACACAAACAAATATTGCCTTAATAGTTTCCTACTGCAGTTCAATCCTCATTCTTCTTCAGTGGAAACAGTAAAAAGTTGCCATTGTTCTATATTTTTATGTGTTTTGAGGTAGTTAGTGATTAATGAAAATTAAAATTGGGAATATATAAAGCAATTCTTATTTGCAATGAGATTTTCATTCCATTAGTCTCCTGAGTAGATGTAAAGACTATGCTAAGATAAATTTTTTTCTTATTGTTGGGAGCTGAATTGTTTCCTCCTCTACAAAAAAGAGATGCTGAAATCTTAATTCCCAGGACCTCAGAATTTTATTTTATTTGGAAATAGAAGCATTGCAGATGTTTAGCTTAAATTAAAGTGAAGTCATACTGGAATGAGGTGGGCTCTAATCTAATATGACTAGTGTCCTTATAGGAAGACAGCTGTGTGAAGCCAGATTCATACACAGGGAGAATGACCTGTGACAACAGAAGCATAGACTGAAGTTATACAGCTGCAAGCCAAGAAATGCCAAAGATTGCCAACAAACCACCAGGAGTTAGTAGAGGCAAAAAAGGATCCTCTCCATGTTTCAGTGGGAACATGGCCCCCCAAACACCTTGATTTCTGAATTCTAGCTTTCAAAACTGGGGGCAATGAAGTTTCTGTTGTTTTAAGTCACCCAGTTTGTGGTACTTTGGTTATGACAGCCCTAAACAACTAATACATTTGTGTAAATGATTTATCTTTGATCGAGTACCTCAGACCTATTCATCAGGAAAGACCTATGTCTTTCATGAACAGACAATTCTCAAAGGAAGACCTAGAAGCAGCCAACAAACATATTTTTTAAATGTTCAAAAAATAATGATTAGTAACACTAATGATCAGATAAATGCAAATGAAAACTACAATGAGACACCATCTCACACTGGCTATTTTTTAGAAAGTCAGAAAACAACAGGTGTTGGCGAGACTGTGGAGAAAAGGGAACGCTCATACACTGTTGGTGGGAATGTAAGTTAGTTCAACCTTTGTGGGAAGCAGTTTAGAGATTTCTCAAAGAACTAAAAATGGAGCTACAATTCAACCCAACTATCTCATTCTTGGAAATATAACCAAAGGAACACAAATAGCTCTGCCAAAAAGACACCTGCGCTCATATGTTTATTGCAGTACTATTCATAATAGCAAAAACATGGAACCAACGAGATGTCCATTGAAGGTGGACTGGATAAAGAAAATGTGGTATATACACACTATAGAATACTAAGCAGCCATAAGGAAAAACAAAGCCATATCCTTTGCAGCAACTTGGATGCAGTTGGAGACTATCATTCTAAGTGAATTATCAGAAACAAAAAACTGAATAAGCAAGTTCTTGCTCATAAGTGGACACTAAACACTGGACACACAGGAGCACAAAGATGGGAACAACAGACACTGATAACTGCTAAAGGAGGGAAGGAGGGAAGAGGGATACAAAACAACTTATTTGGTACCATGCCCACTACTGGGGGAGGAAGAAGACTTGTGAGAAGTCCAAACTTCACCTTCACTCAATCTACTTACGTAACAAATCTTAGCATGTACCCCATAATTCTAAAATTAAAAAATAAAAAGGAAATAAAAATGTGTCTCCATTTTTCACTCACTTCTTCCCTTTTTGAAGGACTTGGGAAATCTCTGGATTAAGAGACTATTTTCAGGAATAGCAATGCACGTATCAATTTTGGATGTATTTAATTTTAATTTATAAATGAGCAGCAGTACTTTCAAAAAGATCTGGCCTACATTCATCTGGGATTCAAAGAGGTACCAAAACAACTCACTACCTCTGCTGGCCTTAATAGATACACAGTTCCCTCTAAGAATAGCAAAGCATTATTCTAAAATTAAAATAATCACTAAAGCTGGGTGACAGTATGTCTTTATGTAGGGCCTCCACAGGCCTGACTATGCCAGATTTAATTAGGGAGTTTTATTTGCATCAATAAATTGTTATCTAAGGTAAAATAAAAGTTATTCGATTTGTTCACACTCAATTTCATTTAGGTGCACAATTAGGTTTAAGTCTACTGCAAAATAATTCAGCCAAGAAATCAATTTTAGCACCTTCAAAAAAGCTCAACCAGGCTATAATTACAATCTTCCAAATGCTAATTGCATACAGTCTTGGATAGGAAATATACATATATCTGTATCTCATCTTATGTTTACCACCAAAAAATTATACTTGCATAAAACATGGAAAAACTATCTACATTATTTATGACTTTCTAAAGGTTAGGATGTTCTTTTTTAAAGACTCTTTTGGATTGGCTCATATTAGTAATTAATTGTCTTCTTGAACTGTATTTGTACCTTTTATTCTTCTTGTGCAGTCAGACTAAAATGGGTTGAGGCTGAGAATTCCCTAGTAGGTGACAGCAGGATCCAGATATCCTGGTACCTCATGAGCAGAGACTAGATTTCTGGGAGACTTCTACTGTCTGGGGTGTCAGTTTTCTTGACTGGACAGTCATTTCTCCTTGTTCTCATCCATAAGAGAAAAGATCATAGTTAAGGGAAAGGACAATCAGTGGAGTAATTGATTTAAAAAAAAATTTTTATTTCTAAATAGGAAATTAGCTGTAGGCTCCAGGAAGGCCATAAGGTGACTACACTTGATAGAGAGCAGTGAGAAGTAAGACAACATTCAACAGATTGTTGAGTGTCTTAATGGCCTCTAGCTCATTCTGTATCTAAAAATTTTGGGTAAATCATTTGGAACAATCTAAGAATAGAAAAGCAGTGCACATTTGAGTTGGGTTTTGTTATTTTGATAATATTCTCCCACTCTCTGCCAAAATCACATGCACTGCGGCAATGATGACTTGCATTAGTATGTCAGGTCATGGCTTTGAAGGTCCCACACACGTGTCTCTCCCTGAGAGGTAGACTTGCAAATGATTATTACTGTCATGTCTATTTCAGAGTTGAAAAGGAAACAGAGTACACTGAAGAAGAAACTTAGGATTGGATAAATTCGGTGATCCAGCCAAGCCCCATAGCTATTCCAGCACCACATTTTGACATTATGCATATTTGACATTTATCTCTCACAAGTAACAGTGAATACTACAATAAACATAAATGCATTATTTTTTATTGTAAAAAGTTATCTTGTATATTATTCACCATGCCATACATTGTCTTCATTCTTGGACTATGGAGAGAAACTTCTTAATGTCTTAGCACCATAAAGAACTGCTCTCCTACAGTGGGGCAGTTGCCTTTTCATGCAGCTCATTATCCCTCTGGAGAAATTGATGTATTTTCTTCTGGGTCACCTTTACTTGTAATAACACCTACATGTCTCTGCAAGTTGCCCAGGTTTTGAAGGGGAAATGAAGACTGATTCAGAGATAAGGGTTGGAAAGGTAAGTGAATGAGTAACAGTGAGGACAAGTGGAAGCTGACCACCAATTGGCTCACTGAAGAATTCCTATGACTTTGGCCCTAGATTTAAGGAGAGATGGTGATAAATGCAGTGTGCCAAGAAGAGGGAATAGTGGGCAGTTGGGAAAGAATTCTTATGTGAAGCTGTTGAAGGAACTGAGAGGTGTTTAGTCTGGACTGGAGAAGTCTCAAGAGACATGATACTTGCATTCTGTTATACAGAGAGCCAGCAGGTAGATAAATGGGAGAAGTTCTTTGGTGAATGCACAGGATCAGTAAGATAACTGGGAACAGACCACCAGAAAGGAAATTTCACCTCAATTTAAGACAAATGTACTCTTTTTCTTTCTTCTTCAGATAAAAGAAGTAATTCTTTCCACCCATACTGATCTCAGGTCCATGCTAAAGTATCATTCCTTGAGCTCGTTTCTTCTGTTCTGGTCCTTGCCTCTGAAGTTAGTAATGCCAAATCCTGAAGGAATCATAAAGTGCTGGTGGGAAATCTCTGTTAATTACTGATGCGCTTTATATCTTACTCATTAGACTTTTCTGTCCTCTGAGTACCTTACATTTTGTAGACATTTAATGAAGTCCTAATGGGTGAGTGAATGAATGACTGCATGCATGAGTGTGACTATTAACTTAAAAGCTGATTATAAAAACAATATTCCAAGCTTCAAGGAGAAAAGAGACAGGGAAGAATCTAGAAAATCTTTTAAATTTTTTAAGGCATGGGTAAGTTAGAAATTAATTAGCTCAATTGTTTATATTTTTTTGAAAAATATAAACAATTGAGCTAATTATAAATACTCTTAGCAAACTAGAAACAGAAAATTTTCTTAGACTGATGTTTTAAAATATACAGGAATCTATAGCATGCATCATTCTAAATAGTAAAATATTGAAATAATTTTTTAAAAAAATCAAACAAAACAAGAATGTACGCCAGTGCCATTTCTAGCAAACATATCACCAAAAGTCCTCTATTGTGCAATAAGATAAAAGAAAAAAAGTATAAGGACTATAAATTTAATACTGGCAACATCTCCAGATAATCTGATTGTCTAGCCCAGAAAACCCAAATACACCTGAGTTTAGTGAGGTATCTGGATACAAAATCAATTTACACAAGTCAATTACATATCTATACACCAGTAATTAATGGCTAAAAAAATACAGAATTAAATTTCCATTTATAAAAGCAACAAAAATATGAAGTACCTAGAAATAAGTATGACAAAAGATGAAGGAACTTTGAGGTAAGCATTTTTAAACCCTTTCAGTAACTTCTTGTTGAGGCAGAAGTTGTTATAATCACTTCGGAAACATAAAGTTATCTAATAAGGTTAAATACATACACGCTCAGCAATTCCATTCTCAGGAATAAACTGTGGAGTTTTTCATGTGCACCAAAATACGTGTACAGAAATCTTCAAGGCAGCATTATAATAACAAATTTTAAAAACAATGTCCATCAACAATACATGTTCATCACAATATGATGGTTAATATACAGTGGCATACAAAAATCATCATCATCATCATAAAGGAGATGAGAGAAAACTTTGTGAGGTGATGGATATGTCTATGACCTTGGTGATAGTAATGGTTTCACAGGTGTATTCCTACCCCCAAACTCATCAAACTATATACCTTAAACACGTACAGCTTTTTACATGTTAACAATACCTCAATAACGTGGTTTAATAATATGTATACAGAGACCACATTTATTTTATGAAATACTATACAGCCATGAAAATGAATGAACCACAGCTACATAAACTAGAAGGGACTAATCTCACTACTACAACATGAAGTGAAAGAAGCAAGGGAATAATGAATACCTACAGTGTGTCCAAAAAATCAAAACTAGACAATTTGTTATTTAAAACTATGTATGTATGTGATAAAACTATAATGAAAGCATGACTGTTTTTTATTTTTATTTTAGAGTTGTGAAGTACAAGTGAGACTTCATTACGTAAGTAGGTTGTATGCAGGTGAAGTTTGAGCTTCTAGCTGGCCCTTTTTTTCTTGGTGGTGGACCAAGTGCCCATTGTGTTGCCACAAGTCTTCCTCCCACCTCCCTCCTTCCCTCCCCTAGCCATGATTGGTGACTTAATCTCACCCTTTTGCTAATGTGACTAGTTCTCAGGGCCCACTTATCTGTGAGAACACGCTTTGTTTCTGTGCTAGTTTACTTAGTGTGATGGTCTCAACTGCATCCAAGGAGCTGCAAAGGGAAAGCATAAATTGATTAAAGCAAAATGCAGGACGGTGGTGAATTTTTGTGAAGAGAGGGAACTTTGCTGAGAAAGAGCTTAAGGTGACTTCAAAGGTATTTTTCATGTAGTATTGGGTTGGGATGGCAGTACATGAGTGTTTGCTTTACTTTTATTGTTTATACAATACAATTGTATAAAATATTGTTTCATATTTTTCAGTTCCAGTTTTTTTTAAGAAAAAAACGCCCTTAAACCCAATGTAATATTTATCTAAACTTATCCATCAATCCCACTGATGGAGAATTACTAAATAATATCTATTCTATAATAACCAAAGACACACTGGAGTATCACAGACTTTAACTTTTAACTTTTGAAATGAAAAGATTAAGAATTGGTTTGAGGAGATTATAAAGGGAGCAAGATATGGTTCGTATTTAATAATATTGTAAGGCCTAATGTGGCAATGTCTAAAGGAAATAGAATTTGTCCTTTCATACAATCCAACAATCCCACTTCTGGGAAAATACTTGGAGGAACATAAATCATTCTACAAAAAAGACACCTGCACACATGTTTATTGCCACACTATTCACAATAGCAAAAAAATTGAGCCAACCCTACTGCCCACGGAAAGCGGACTGGATAAAGAAGTACATATACAGGATGGAATATTATGCAGCCATAAAGAAGGACAAAATTATGGACTTCGTAGCAAATTCGATGGAATTGGAGACAATCATACTTAGTGATCTATCATAGAAACAAACAACTGTATAACACAAGTTCTCACTTATAAATGGGACCTGAATATTAATAATAATAGCACAAGGGAGGGATTGGCAGTCATGGGGCACTGTCAGGAGAGGAAGGGACAAGTGGCATCACGAAGGATATTGATCCTAAACCATGGGAAATGAGAACCAGTTGGAGGCCTAAACTTCTCCTGCACATAGACTACTTATGTACCTAATCCTGACTTGTACCCTACATCTCAATAATAAAATAAAGAGAAAAAATAATAAATGAGTAAAAATAAAAAGAAACTTATTTGTGGCCTAGCATATGATCTACCTTGATAATATTCCATGTGCACTTGAAACCAATACATATTGTGAAGTTATTGATCATGGTGCTCTATACATGTCAACTAGGTCAAGTTGATAGTGTTGTTCACAAATTTTGCATTATTTGTTGATTATCTGCCCATTTGTTCTAGCAACTCCTAAGAGACCTGTGTCCTAATTTCCATCTATGATGGTGGGTCTATTTTTTCCCATAACACTTTCTTTTTCTCATCCTGAAGCTCTAATATTAGGTACACATTTAAAATCATCCTATCTTCCTGATGAATGACACTTCTGTAATTATAAAGTATCCCTCTTATGTTTGGTTTATTCTACTGGCTCTAAAGTCTGATTTGTCTGACATTAATAGTCATGCACTAGCTTTCTTTATGTTGGTAGCATTTGCATCCTGTTACTTTCAATCTACCTGGATTTTTATAATTAGAATCCTCATGATTGGGTTTAAATCTTCTACCTTGATGTTCTTTTTTCATTTTTTCACGCTATTCTATGTTTCTCCCTTCTTATTACCCAGTCTTCTTTAGAATTAATACTGTGTCTTTTAGCATTCTGTTTTATTTTCTCAATTTGATTTTTCATTACATAAAAAGTTATTTTCCTTATGTCTTTTTATTAGTTTTTATTGGTTGTTCTGGGAAGTACAGTATACCTATTAACTCATCATAGCTGACACTAAATTATATTACACAATTTCACACTTTACAAGTAATAGCCTTTCAATATAATTCCATTTAATGTGCCCTTGTCCTTTGGCATATACCAGTGTCACAAATTTCACATAGATTTTAGATCCCACATTACTTAATAATAAAGGACATTATTGTTGCTTCAAATTGTCGCTTGTCTTTAAAAAACAAAAAACTCTTTAAAAAATAAGTTCGCTTTTTATATTTACCTTCCACTTGCATTTCAAGAAATATATTGGTGTTTCCATCTTGCAGTGAAGGTGTGCTGCCGGTAAATTCTCTTAGTTTTGAAAAATATTTGAAAATGTCTTCATTTTTGAAGAACATTTTTATTGGAATTAGAATTCAGGATCTATCATTTTGTTGTTGTGATTTGTTAATCTCACTTCTGCCCTTGCATGAAAGATACCATTCCCTTTCTTCTTATTATTCTTCTTTTATTAGATTCAGAAGGTATAAGGATTGCTTGTTCCATGGGCATATTGCTTCCTGGTGGAGAAAGGTCTTCAGACGACCCCATTCTCCAGATAGTGAACACTGTACCCAAAAGGTAACTTCTCAATCCTAACTCCTCTCCCTACTCCCCCCTTTTCATGTCACCAGTGTCAATTATTTTCATCTTTGTGTCCATTTAGCTCCCACATGGCATTTGCTTTCTGTTTCTGAGTTAGTTCACTTAGAATGATGTTCTCTCGCTCCATCCATGTTATTGCAAAGGACATGATTTTATTCTTTTATATGACTTCATAGTATTTCATGGTATATATATGCCACATTTTCTTTATCTACTCAGTCGCTGATGGGCACTTAGTTTGGTTCCATGACTTTGCTGTTGTGAATGCACAGAGTATCTTTTTTATACAATGATTTCTTTTCATTTGGCTAGATAGTCCTTGGTGGGATTGCAGGGTCAAATGGTAGTTTTGATTTTTGTTATGTGAGAAATCTTCATATCTTCAATCTACTGTTTTCTGGTTTTGCTTCTGATGAGAGAGAATTCTGTTGTGATTTCTGTTTTCCTCCCTTTTCCAATGTGCCTTGTTTTCTCTCGCTTTCAAAATATATTTGGTGTTTATCAGTTTATTTATGATGTACCGAAACACACAATGGTGTGTTTTGTCTTGTTTTTGGTAGTCATCTTTGACAAGACTTACTGAACTTCTTGTGTCTGAAAGTTGCTATCTTTCGCCAAGTTTGGAAAGCCTTGACATCATTTTAAAAAATATTTTTCTAACTTTTTCTATCCTCTCCTTTTGGTACTGAATATATATTTGTCTTACCACTTGGTATGGGCTAACAGATCTCTGAAGTGCTGCTAATTTTCTTTACTTTTCTCTATGTTCTTTAGATTAGATAATTTACATAGTCCTATCCTCAAGTTCATGACCATGTTTTCTGCACTGCATTTATTTGCTAAACTTTTTAAATTATTTTTAAATTAAAGTTATTATGCTGCTTCATTCTAGAATTTGATAAGTATTCTGTAGTCTTTCAAAATATTATTTCTTGATATGTAATGTGTTATTTTTTCTCTGACTCTTTTCATGATTTCTCTAAACTGTGATTTTTAGTAGCTTTGTTGTGATAGGCTTAGATCTAGTTTTCTTTTTTTTCTCAAAAATTTTTTATTTAAAAACTAATCTATTTGCATTAGATATTATATTACTTTCAGTCCCCTTAAGCCAGATACCTTTGGGCACATTTAATTTTGTCTTTAATCTGACCTGAGTATTTATTCTTCTTTTTTTTTCTTTTTAAATTTTTATTATAAAGATGTGGGGTACATTTCAGGGTTAGGTATATGAACACTGATCATGCAGGTACCCTTGTTGATGAGGTATGCCCCTCCCTCCCCTTGCAGTTTCCCTCAACTGTCAATTGCTTTCTTATAGCATTATAATTGTTCAAGGTCCATTTGTGAGTGAGAACATATGGAACTCTGTTCTTTGTTTCTGTGATAAGTCACTGAGTATGATCGACTCCAAATCCATCCAAGTTGCTACAAAATCCATATATTTGTCCTCCTTTACGGCTGCATAATATTCCATTGTATATATGTACCATGTTTTTTTAATCCAGTCCAGCTTCAATGGGCAACACAGTTGGTTCCATATTTTTGCTATTGTGAATAGAGCTGCAACAAACATATGTGTACAGGTATCATTTTTGTAGAATAATTTGAGTTCCTTCGGGTATATTTCCAATAGGGGAATTGCTGGGTCATATGGAAGGTCAATTTCTAGTTCTTTCAGAATCCGCCACACTGTCTTCCAAAGATGCTGTACTAGTTTGCATTCCCACCAGCAGTGTAGAAGTGTTCCTTTTTCTCCACATCTTCGCCAGCATCTGTTGTTGTTTGTTTTATTAATGGTGGCCATTCTTACAGGCATTAGGTGGTATCTCAATGTGGTTTTGATTTGCATTTCTCTAATGATGAGTGAGGCTGAGCACTTTTTCATGTGTCTGTTGGCTGCCTGTGTATCTTCTTTTGAGAAGTATCTATTCATGTCTTTTGCCCACTTTTTGAAGGGGCTTTTTGTTTTTTTCCTTTCGGCACATTTGAGTTCCTTGTAGATCCCAGACGTTAGGCCTTTGTCAGATATACAGTTGGCAAATATTTTTTCCCATTCTGTGGGCTGTCTCCCTGCTCCCTTGATGGTTTCATTTGCTTTGCAGAAGCTTGTCAGTTTAATGAGGTCCCACTTGTCTATCTTATTTCTTATGACCTGGGCACTTCGGGTTTTGATCAGGAATCGGTTGGCAGTTCTAACTTCCATAAGAGTGTTTCCTGCATTTTCTAAGGTTCTTACAGTTTGAGGTTTTACGTTTAAGTCTTTGATCCTTTTAGAGTTAATTTTTGTGTGTGGTGATAGGTAGGGATCCTGTTTCAATCTTCTGCATGTGGTCAGCCAGTTTTCCCAGCTCCATTTACTGAATAGGTTCTCCTCTCCCTAGTGGCTGTTATTGGAGGCTTTGTCAAAGATGAGTTGGTTGAGGAATTGAGGCTTTGCTTCCGGAATCTCTGTCCTGTTCCATTGGTCTATGTGCCTGTTCTTGTACCAGTACCAGACTGTTTTGATTACTGTAGCCTTATGGTAAAGTTTGAAGTCTGGAAGTGTGATACCTCCTGCTTTGTTTCTTTTGCTAAGGATTGTTTTGGCTATTCGTGGTCGTTTATGTTTTCATATAAATTTCTGTATTGTCATTTCCAGGTCTGAGAAGAATGATGTTGGTAACTTATTGGGTATTGTGTTGAATCTGTAGATTGCCTTTGGTAGGATGGACATCTTAATAATGTTGATTTTTCCTATCCATGAGCATGGGATATTTTTCCATTTGTTTGTATCTTCTTGTGTTTTGTAGTTCTCATTGTAAAGGTCTTTCACTTCTGGATTCTTCTATTAACTGACTTTTCATTTGTCTTGTAGGGCATCCATGTTTAGCATAAGGACAAGTCATAGTGCAGGTGATTTACTTATTAGGCTGCAGTCTGT